>BSBK01015445.1:0-67456 GCA_027943335.1 Chamaecyparis obtusa
GATCTTTTCACCATGCCTTGACCATGCCCTAACCAAGGTAATTGCAACTATAACAATCCAACCACAATGTATAATTTCAAATGACCATTTTCAGACATGTGACAGTCATATTCAGATTACAATGCAATGGATGACTGATTTTGTAGACTATTCTTTGAGCAAATATATGGACTGTCTATAACAGAGATTTACCCTTTTTTCAAACACAATAACTTGCAATTCCTAAGGCTAATGACAGTGACCAGATCCGGACTAAATCTGGACTGCAGACAGAGACCCAATTCTGAGAATTGCTATGACTGTTATTTACCAAAAAGCAGTAAATTTGGAACCTGAATTTGATGCACCCTTTTGCTGCTGATGTAGACTGATGAAGACCGCTGCCAAACACACCAAATCCGCCCCAAAGTATAAAATCGATCTCCAAATGATTTGAGAGATATGAGTGAAAATATGAGTCTTAGGCCCTGGTATGGAATGTCTAGAAATGTGCCAAATTGTCTTCAGTCTTTGCCAAAATAATTCATCAATGCAAATGATGAATTCAAACCCTTATTCCAAACAATTGCAAACCCTCAATATCAATTTTTCAGGTTTGCTTTTTCGAACTGCTTTTTCGGATTTGCTTTTTCGGACTGCTTTTTCGGATCCGCTTTTTCAATCACAAACAAACCCTCGAAACTGAATCTCTATGAAGTCCAAGTGAGATGGCTGAATACCAACTCCTCAATTGCAACAATTCAAGTGATATTTCACACCCTCAAAGTTGCCAATCCAAGGGAGTGATTCGTTCCCAAAGACTGAATAATGATTTGCAGATCCAAAACCCACAAATGTCTTCACAATGAAGAAGTAGAAGAGATATCATAAACAAGCATATCCAAATGAGAGGCCTAGCCCTCTATTTATTCACTTTTCCTGGAACTTCTAGAACTCTCCTTTATAAAAACTCATTAAAAAGCACTTTTTATAATAAAATAATATTATAAATCAAAAAGTGCAACTCAACTTAAAATTAGAACATGTAGGCCCCAATAACTTATAATAATAAAATATAACCTCTTAAACTTCTCCAAAAGCCAATATAACCATCTGATCTGCAAAAATGACTCTCTCTCTCCACCATTTGCCTACGAGAGTCAGGGATAGACAAATCTGGCATGCTAAACGAGGTCAGCCAAAATGGGGACATGACACCCAACGATTGAAATTTTTTTTAAAGTAATAAGATTGTGAAAATGGTGTGTGCCATGAAGGTTTGTGTAGTCTCAAAAGACTTATTTCAGGTTTGGTGGCAGGGGCTCTATCCCTTGATCCCACTTGTATCTCGATAGGGAACATATCCATTTTTAGGACCATTCTAGAAGCCTTTCCAAGTTAGCAGCTCTGTTCCAACAGCAGTATGGAAACGGTCAGAAGATAACCAAAGAAACAAAGGCTTTTTATGTATAGATTCCAATATTGAGACTTGTTAGAGATTTCACAAGGTGTCACTCATTTATAGTTTGTTTGTGCGGATTTGTTTTAGGGTTTGACTATGACAAAATGAAATACATACTGCCTTCTAAGTGTTCTAACCACCATGGTATTCACAATATCAAAGCATTGCTATAGTATGATTTCAATAACTTACCAGAATTTCCAAAGGTTTTGCATATTTCAGAATTCCAAGGTTTTGGAGGATTCAACAATTTCAAGTCAATGTTGCTCCAGACTTGAGTCACTCATGCCAAGTTTCTATTTTTAGTAATGACCACATTTGCCAGTCGTCATCATTAGTTGTGGCTGTCTGTAGGATTTAAATATGTTTTACATATTTTGTTGGGTGTCATCCATTCTTAGGTCTATAGCATGGGTTGTTGCAGAGCCTTAATGGTGCGTATACTGAGTGCAGATGTAGGGAGCTCATAATTTCCATGAAGATGGTCTTGTATGGCCAAAACAGCATTGAAAACATTTGTATAGCAGGAAATTCATGAGGAATTATAATCACTCTTCCAGAAGTTTTCTACCCGTTGAGTGTTTCTCCAGCGGTGATTATGTGTTGTTTCAGACTTGTGTGTGTTTACTCCACATTGTTTATGTTTGGATTTCTATTTTATATTATTATACATGCCTCTTTCATCATGAAGTCCATTGTACAGACAAATTTTTGAAGGGACACTGAGAGGTCTAGATTGTTAATTTGTATGTTGAAAACATTCGTATGGCCAAAAAGGCATTAGATGTTTATGTTACAACTAGCGGTTGCCATTGCACCAAAAGATCGACTTCTTAATGTCCAATACAACCACTAGACTTATAGAAGACACAGGAGGCTGTTAAACCATGTCACGAATCCCGAAGGGGAACATTGGTGGTTAGTCCAACAATCCCCCCCCCCCGCATCGCCTGAGAGGATTCAAACTTGTGACCAAACTCTGATACCACTTGTTACAACTAGCGGTTGTCGTTGCACCAAAAGATCGATCTCTTAATGCCCGATACAATCACTAGACTTATAGAAGACACAAGAGGCTGTTAATCCATGTCACGAATCCCATAGGGGAACGTTGGTGGTTAGTCCAACAGTTTAGTCACTCTTCCTGGAGTTGTAAAACAAATTTGTGAAGTTAAGGGACAATGAGAGGTCTGAGCGTGTAAAATGTCTACCCCAGTCTACAGATCAAACAGACCTTTCCAACAATATATATTTGAAAATAACGATCATCAACAGCCCATGAAGACTGTCTGCATAATCATAAAACTTTCAGCTAATGGTTGAAAATAGGAAATCTGAAAACAAAAAGGTATTAAGATCAGGTTTTCTAAACAGTTTCCATCTTGGCAATTAGCTGGTAGAAACATACACTAAGACGCACTAGAGGAACACGGAGGCTGAAAGTTAGTTGAAGCCTAATGTATGCAGAAGAGCAGATGATGTTGCCTCGAAAGTGTGAACAAAAGAGGAAGTATTGCTGAAATTTATCAGAGCCTCCCTTTGTTCAATCTAAGTTTTCTTCAACTAGGCCCTACAGATTCTCAGATATAATGCCTCTGTCGATCAGTTAGGAGCCTTGATTTGATTACCACAAGGTTAGCATCCTGTCAATATCAACATTAATATGTTTGCAGAATGATGAAACCAGTACTAATGCCTTGTTCTGCCTGTTGCATAAAGGGTAAATAACACGATAAAGAAATACATATGTAACAGGAATCCCCACCTCAGAGAGTATGAGAAAATCTCCTTATGCCAGAAACATCCAATGAAAGCATGAGGGCATTTGGCGAAGGCGAGCTCTATAGTCAACATACAATGTCTTATTATGTTTTCTCTATTATTTCTCGATGCAATGAGTTCGATGAAAGCATGAGGGCATTTGGCAAAGGCGAGCTCTATAGTCAAGGTACAATGTCTGTTATTATGTTTTGATAATATTGATTATCTAGTTATGCATTAATTGTACGTATTAAGTGTTTGTCAGTTTCATGTAGTTATAAGCATCAATTGCTTGATAATTGTGTTCCTATTGGCAGCCGTCGGGCCCTTTAAATAGATTGTGTATTGTCAAGGAAAGTGATATGATCTAGTCGGATCTATTCCAATCCTTGACTGACCATCTCTGGTCTTCTTCTATAATAATTCCATGTGTGAATAAAAAAATATTTTACTCCTGCAATTGGTATGCATTGTCATTGTCATTATTAATTCGTGTATTTATTTTATCAGTTAGAGTAGTAAACATTTGGCACCATTGCCTTAAAAGAAATCAGGTCAAATTTGAGCAATTCATGCCCTTAGAGACCAATAAAGGCAAGAAGAGACCACAAGGTGGTCAAGACAATAAGTTCAGATGATCTTTAAGGAACATCGAGAAAAGGTAATGACGGAGGAGTTTACGAGAAACACTTGAGGAAAATACAACGGGACAATTCCCAAGTCAGAGTCATTCCCTAGAACATAATCAAGTTGAAAAGTCAAGACAACCTTTTATAGACGACAGAGGTTGGGAGATGAAGTCACATTCCTTCATAGAATTGTACAAGGGATTAAAGAAGGCTTTCAAAGAAGAGTTTAAATTGCTTCATGATGATAATGAAATAGTAGCAGAAATTTAGAATACAAAACGAGGTAAGCATGAAAACATACAGGCTTATAATTGAAGACTTGAAAATTTGTTGGTAAAATTGGAAAAAGAACTAGCTAACAGTCTAAAAAGCAAATGGTTCATTGAAGATTTACTTCCACCAAGAAGGAAAAAAATGAAAGAAGTGCCACCATCCTATTCTGAAGCCTACAATTGAGAGATGGAAATAGAAAGTGAAGATAAAATGTCCTTATGCAGTCAAAGAAATATAGGGGAAGATGGAAGCTTAGATGACAATAGTGACAATGAATTGGGAATAATACAAGCACTCCAAGGGACGTGCTTTGAATGATGAAAGAATTGAAGGCAAAGAAAGAACCCAAAAAACAAAATAACAAACTATGGTGCACTGAGTGCAAAATTGAGGGGCACACAAAAGGTAACTGTCCTATAAAGATGTTTTGTGAGTTTTGTCATGTTATTGGTCATTCAATAAAGGAGTGCCCATACAATTTCAAGATTAAGAGTACACAAGTACTCTTTACGTAGGGAGGGTAGTGCTCTCCATTGAAGACACATAATGCATCTGCAGGTGGTTATCAAAATCAACAAGGGCAAAATCAAATACAATACGACTCTAAAGGACGTCTTATCATATAGTGTCAACATTGTAGTTAATAGGGACACTTTGGGAGAGGCTTCATGAATATACAAGACAAAGTGCAATTATTGTGCAAATGATGTGGACCTAGAGACCATGAAGACACTACATGTCCAAAACAAAAGGCTAGTATCAACCTTATTAATATAGACAAGAAAAGTTAAGTATTGGTCATTACTTGTGCCCAAGCAAAGAAGGTTGTGTACCCAAACCAACGTACAGAAAAAGCAAGGCTTTGTGAAGCAAGGGTCAAAGTGGAGAATGCTATGGATTACAAATGCCATCACTCAATGCAAATGCAAGTACAATACCAAGTCAATTACAATCCAAGAAAAATATTACAAGTACTTCAAACTACCATATCTGTGAAAGTAGTGGATTTATTACAAAGTATTCTTGAACTTCAAAATGAAGAGCACACGATTATACTGAGAGGGGGGGTGAATCAGTATAATAACAATTTTAACTTTAAAAACTTTATTCAAAGACAATTTTAAATTCTCAAACAAACAATTATGCACATGAACACAAATTTTACGTGGAAACCCAATATGGGAGAAAACCACAAAATAATTTGCTTTTATATAATATTGTTCTTTTACAATGTTTTGTAGGCACCAACCTACTAGAGGCTCCAACCTCTAAATTTATGAGCACCAACTCACTGGAAGCACCAACTCCCACACTTTGCAGGCACCGACCTACTGGAAGCTCCAACTCCCACACTTCGCAGGCACCAACCTACTGGAAGCACCAACTCCCCCTGACTGATTCTGAGCACCAACTCGTTGTATACAAAACTTTTTTCCACCTTGCCAATATTGCTATCTTCAATTGATGATGGACATTATAATCTCTTCAATTCTTATACCTTTCGTCTTGTATTTTACTCCTTGACAAATCTGCCTTTTACTGTATTTGATTTCTTCATATAATTCTGCCTTTAGCCTTTTCAAATCTGTTCTTTTATTCTTTCATATTTACTCATTTTAACCTTTAAAATCTGCTCTTAATATTTTATGTAATTCTTCATATATCTCTGTTCATAAGATATATTTTATAATACCACTCACACATATTCTGTCAATTATACATTCTCACAAAATTATAATCAAAGTCTGAATATTTAATTCTTTTCTTTCTTCTTAATACAGCTGCTCTTCTATTTTTATTCACTTACTGATTTTCTTGTTCATTTTCAAAATAACACTGGATATATATATTTATTAAATGTCCTTTTAAAAGTTACGACTTTTCAAATTGAAAAGGTGTCTCTTTTACTAAAATATTATTAACTTAAAGATAAGTTAATATTTCCTTTTAATCAAAACTATAATACCTTTTTATTATCAACAACTCACATGAGACTTTTTTATAAAACCTTTTATCGCATCTATAATATGCTTTCGATAATCTATGTTGACGGCATGTATACTTTAATCTTTCATCCATCGTATAAAACACGGCATATATGTTGACATAAGTACTCAAACCTTCAATCACCATTCTCAATACTTGTTGATCCCTGCATATATTATATATCCTTCGAATTCTGATATTTTTATATATATCGCTGTAACTTTATCGCAAAATACTTATATACTATTTTCATCTGAAGATTATCACTATTTGTCTTCGTATCTTTTTGTGTTGAACCGTCAATATAATATCTATTGTTTTCAACATATGCTGCATATTGACCTTTAACCGCTGCATATACACTGTTATTGTCTTCATATATATACGTCTATGTTTTCTGTTTATCTGCATACGTATGTATGCTGCTGTTGCCGTATATTCAATCTTCGAAGACCTTCATGCTGTATACAAATAAAATATCTTTGCTTTTATTAAAATATCTCTGCTTAAATATATCTGACACCTGTTCGTATATCTCAGTATATATGTTCGTATACTGATTCATATACTGTTGTATCTTCACTGAATGAAATATATCTTCATTGCATATCGATGTGTGTCCGTCATATACGTTGTATACATTGTGAAACTGTTGTATACGTATATGCTCATACGTCTCATACGTCTCTGCTCTTTAACACCAATCTTCAACGCCATTCCCTTCACCAGGAACATCACAGCAAGGCACGTCCTCTCATTTGGTTTTCTTGCTAATGACTATCAAACCATAGTCTTTCGGCTTTTATACAACTTCATCACAAATTAACTATTCAAGATTCGAAGTATAACATCTTTTGAAGTCTGTCCAAATCTTAAAGTATTTGGAAATGGAACCACAGTAAATCAACACCTTGTCTGAACTTTGACAGTATGAGCTTTGCAATGTTATATGGATATACTATATTTGATTTGAATTCAAAACAAGATCCATCAGTTGTATCTATTTGTTCATGAATAAATCTTCGATAAAGCTTCTACTTGATTCATACCAGTGTACATTGTGTAAGGAAGTCATCACTGCATACAATCAATGTCTTAAGCATATTGATTGTTTCTTATTGCACTGTCTAATACACTCATTCATGGATGAAGTCGATTTGTAGTAATTCTTCCTCTTTTTCTCTATCTTTGGCAGACCTTTAGTGTAGACTTTGAATGCTAATCTTTTGACTGTGACTTCTATACATATGCTCCTTATGTATATTTCTTATAATCGCTATTTCAATTTGTTCAATGTCTTTTATCTTTCATGATTTTTACTCTTAACAAGAATATTTATTCATAACATCTTCAATACATTTTATATCACCTTATTGTCTTGGCATCTCTATCCTTGCTAGTTTGACATCAATGATAAGATCTATCAATCTTTAGAGTGCTCTTGACATCAATGACAATATTTTCATCACAAAATGCCATTGTATTGGTGGAGAATAAGATGGTGCCTGCTATCGCCTAATTGGAATCTACTGAAAATGAAGATGCAATAATTGAACCTTCGTTGTCAAGCAACCAAGTGATTAATCTAATGTTACTAACAGTTTGGCACAACAAAGAAACCAATGACGGTAAATGTGGAGATCCTTGGAAGGAATCTCACCATTACAATTGTTGATGGTGGGTCTGGTGTGAAAGTAATTCAGAAATCTTGGAAAAGTCTTAGGAAGCCAACCATTTGACCCCCAAATTTTCAACTGTGGGCGCAGATCAGCAAGTTATTAAGGTACTTGGATTTTTTATGGGACCAAAAGCTAATTATTGGAAATCAATCATTTATAAAGAACTTTTAAGTCATTTTATCAAGGTAAACGGCGTACAATGCATTGTTGGGTCAAGATTGGTTGGTAGCAGCCAAAGCCGATCACAATTGGGACAAAAATATAATCTCCATTAAAGACAAGGGTCGGAAGTATGTAATTGATTTATAGAACCAAGCCGTCAGTGAGGAAAATGCTCTCTGGGATGTGTCAAATTTAGAATCTGGTGAAGAATGGACGGAGAGTCAAGGCCGGAGGATCCGAGCAATGGAGGAATTTTGAAGTTACATGTGAACCCAAATCGAACCCAACCACCAGTAAATTTTCCAAATCCATGAACCAAATCTGTAAACCCAAACCAGGAACCAAAGTAGAACTAGCAAATTAGCATTTTTCCAAGTTCATTATTACTTATCATTTAACTAAAAATGTCAAGCCTATTTTCCTTCACATAGAACTGGTTTACCTTCATGGGAGTGAAAATAGAACAAATATGCAACCTTAGTTTTCCCAAATGCTGAAGAATGAGCATTCACCTTGCATACCTTTGTTCACAAAAGGCTGCAGATTTGGTACATTCACTTGTGTGTACATGTTCTATTTCCACAACACCAAGAATAGTTTGTCACACATTGAGATTTGAGATTATGGAAGTTCACAAGATGTTGGTGCAGCTGAGCCTCCCATGAGGTGTCTAATGAGAATCATAACAAGCATGCTACAAGATTTGACCAAGAGGCAAACTGACAACATTTAGCCTATGATAAGAATAGATGCTTTTACACCACTAGAAAGAGTGCACTTGAATAATATATGGATCGTTGCCTTGAGTTTGATTTATATTTGATAAGTAGGAGATATTTTCCACAGCAAGTCAAATTGTGATATTGCTATTAGGATTCAACTGTGTAGTTTTGAGTCAAACCCATTGACCCATGTTTTATGACTTACACATTGTGATATTTGCTAAAGTCAAGACTTATACATATGAATTTTGAAGCTTGTGTTATGTGCTTGTAAACTTTGTTATTTGATTAACCATGGTGTATACACTTTGGGGTGTATTTTTGTAGACAAGAAAAATAATTCTAGGACTCGCCTAGACTCGGCGAGTCCAAAGGCGGGTTGGTCCAACCAAGTCCTAGAGATTTAGGACTCGCACTCTATGAGTCTAGCAAGACTCGGCCAAGATTGAGGAGGGGGTAGGGGAGTTAAAAATAATAATAAAAAACAAAATTGCAAAGCATTTATCTAACATTTTAATTCCTATTTTTTATCAAAAGTTACAACCTTTCAATGCTTGTTTGGCTATGTAAATGAAATATAACATTTAAGTATAAGTCAAATTTCAATATGTGTTATCGGTAGGATTTTGAGAATGGTTTCAGATCTATAGAAGTTATAATGCTGATTCTAGGTTCTAGAAGATCTTATAAGTTTTCAAATAGTCCAATTTCGGCAATGTAACACGTAGATGCCCCCCCCCCCCCCCCAAACCCCCATGCACCTGGGTCAGGGATATCCCTAGGACGGGGACTTGGCGTTCCCAAGTCCCCCCACCACCGCCTTCATGCCACCATCTCATCGCCGGGGGTTTTTGAAAGCAAAAGTTGCAGCTGCAGCACTTGTGATAGAAAGGGGGTTTACTAGCTACCATAAAGGTCACTATTACACACACACACACTACATATGCATATTTATGAATGTATGTACTGATTTTGTAATCATCTTTATGATATTTTTGATATTCATGTTGCAATTTTGCTATGTCAAGTATTTAGTATTATAATTTATTAGTTCTTATACTATTATACATCATTTCATAACTAGCATTTCAAGTACTATATGTATACTATATTACAGCACCCCCCCTTCAATCCCCCTGCCCTCCCCGAATTGAAGCCCATTTTTTCCCTGTCTCGGAAACTCGTCCTGATGTCCCCCAATACCTGTGTTACAATGAATTTCAGTAATCATCAGGCTCCTATCAGCATTCTCTCGCTCTCTCTATCTCACTCTCTTTATCTCTCCTGAACTCTAGACCTATCTCTCTCCCTAGCACTCTTCCTCTATCCTTTCTGTCTACCTTCCTCTATCTCACTCTCTCCTCTCTCCCCAAAGATCTATACCTATCTCTCTACCTCTCTTTCTCACACACCCACAAACCTCTGCGAGGGTTGCTGCCCTTGACCTCATTTTAGTGTTGCCCCCCAACCCCTATCAAACTACAAGTCTACGCAAGTAGAAGGCCAATGATGAATCATGATCATAAAGTCTACAAAGTATATATCACTTGCTGCAAATCTCTGCATCTTTGTAGTCAAAGCCACAATCTAGGATTATCGTGTTTCATACATTGGACAACTTGTTTAGTATAGGACTGACATAACAAAGTTGGCATGTTACAATCATTGTACTGTTTAATACAAGTTAAGTCATGGTTAGCAAGAAATGGCATTTTCATAATGCAAAAATGTATCATCATGCCCTAAACATACAACTCAGAGCAATTCCATTTATTAGCATCCTGGCTAAGGACAAACTAGAAGATAACTATTTATCTTTTTACATAATCATTCCTCTTTGTTAATGATCTTGACAACAAAACATACAGTCTTGGAGGCTTGAAGAAAACTTAAATAATTCTTCACTTGAATGTACACACCAGTCACTGAGACACGAGAAAATATAATGACTACATCATCGTCCAAGACCTATCTTGGACACCAATACATAACTTGCCATGATGTTGGGATGAGTAATGTAGGGTCCTCTAAGCCATATACTTATACTTTTAGTTTTGATATTTTTTTTGATGCCATGGATTTCATATTCCACGAGTCCTGTATATATTTGACAATATTTATATATCCATAGACTTGTATTTTTAATTTTGATATTTTTTTTGATGCCATGGGTTTCATACTCCATGAGTCCTATATACATTTGACAATATTTATATATCTAAATGTGTTATTTCCTTCAGCTAATATTTGTGTGTACATTTATGTGATCAATATATACTTGTGTATGTGGTCAAAATAGCTTCTATTTGATGAGTTTATTGTATCTTTAAATTTTATTCATTCAAGGGTGCATGAAACAAGTTTTAAATACCTAAAAATCTTTGAATTCATTGGGTTTTCCAATTTGTCGAGTCCAAGTCAAAAATCAACTTTTCAAGTCTAAGCCAAGTCCGAGCCTTGTAACAATGATGAGAACTCTATGTTCTTATAGCAGTTTATAAAATTTACCCATTTTGTTTTTAAATTACTGTAATGCCCCTTTTCCAACGCCTTAGTTCTTGCCCTAAAATTACAATTTCAAGTAAAGAAGGAAATGGAATAGAGTTAGCAATATCATTTACCAATTGTGGAATAAGATAGATCTTGGTTGAGACCTTGCAACTATGTTAGGTAATCATTGAAACATAATCCATATAACATATCTCTGCTACTAGGGTTAGGAACATTAACTCAATCATACGATATAGCTAATTTCATTGGTGGAGTTCCTTGGTAAAACATATAAGGTGCCTCGAGCTTATTGTAGAATAGTTACCAAGACATAGGATATGAAACAGAACTTGTAATCAATGTCACTAACAGTACATTAAATGCTAATATCATCAATGGAACAGCATACCATACCAGACTACCAAGATGGCGAGGAAATGCTATTTCTTTATTGATACCAAAAACCAATAGTTCAACATAATAACCGAAAGTGCTTATATAATAGTCGATTGGTTGGGGAAATCAACAGACGCACCTCCTTGCTCCTAACTACCCTCCTGACATAACATAACTAAGTCTAGTACAATATTACTTTATTCGTACTACATATATCCCCCCAAAAAAAAACAGTCGTCTTCCAAACGACAGTACTAAACAAAAATTAGACTTCAGAGTTGGGTTGAGAAGACATCCCTGGATTTGGAGCTTGTTCCCAAATGCGTAAGAGGTCTCGTTCCGCAGTCTTCTGTTCGGCCCGAACTCCTTGGAGGACCCGTAATGCATCCATATTTTTTGCTTCAGCTAGTGCTACTTTCTCTTCCAGGCCAGCTCGTTCCATCTGCCATTTAGCTTCCCACATAGCCTTTTTTCTGCCCATTCCTTTTTCATGCAATTTATCAGATCGCTTTCTTGTTGCAGTTCAAGGTAAATCCTCCTAAAAGCCCCCTCTATTTCTGTAAGGGAGTGCATGAGTGGTGGCTGCTCCTGTACTTGCGGTATGATGCATGGGGCTGTCCAAATCTCAGCTATTTCTCTCTCCTTGTACCCACCCTACTGAAAATAGGCTCCACTCTATATGGCAAGTTTCTTTCATGAATGTTGCCAAGGACTCTGCTACTCTGACTATGGCTTCCACATTCTGACTTCTGGCCTGCTATATAATTTCCATAGTTATGTGTTCCAGAGCTTGCAACTCTTTGAGGAATCTCGTTGCTTTCTCTTCCAGTGAGCTTACCTTTGAACCATTCCCTATCTTGTTTGGTGATTCTGTTATGTTTTCTTCCTCTAATTCCCTCTCGGGTGGCAGCGAGGGTGAAAATACCAACCCAACTTCCTCCAGGAGTCTATCTACCTCTTCGAGGACTGTGTCCTCCCCGGTCTCCATCCCCTCCGTACCTGATGTCACTGCCTTTTCCACTCTTGGAGTACTACTTGCATGCACTACCAATGCAACTGGTTGAGCCACCTCTATACCCTGTGGTGTGTGGAGCCTTATATTGCGCCCATACGTTTGCTGGCCTCTAAGGTCTATGACCTTGGTATGAGTGTGCTGATCTGTAGGAACAAGGTTGGTTGCGCTAGGCAAGGAAAGCCTTGTTGCCCCCCACCCAGGAATCATCTTCTGTTTGCCTCCTTCCTCCTGGTTGCTTGGTTGTTCCTTCTCCGTACGGCTATCCTCTCCTGTACTCAGAGTGGTACAGACCCCTTCCTCATCTGTTTGAATTTGAGCGAACTCAGGTATGCCGCCTGACAATGGACCTCCTACCTCGGGTAAAAATGTAATGTCTATTGGTGTACCCTTGAGGTTGCCAAAGCGGATTCTTTCTTCTTGGGAGTCTGAGGATGCGTATGTACTTGTCCCCTCCTCTTCGGAACTGTCATCTCCATTCTCCTCCTGACTTGATCCAGAGGGACTTTTTGCTACTGCCTGCTTTAGTTTCTTTTTCTTCTCCCCCACTTACTCCAAAGGTATCCAAGTGAAGCCAATATGTCATGGCTAGCTTGTAGGGTTCTACCCTATTAGCTGGGACCAAGGCTCCTCTATGTTCAACTGCCACTTGAGTGCGTACTGCCTCCAGAAACAATGCTATGGCGTGATGTGGCATATAAAATGCCTTATGTTTTAGCTCCATGAATTCTCGAAGCCTCTCTAAAAGAAACTAAGCTCAGTTGTATACCTGTCCTCTGCTTAGCCCCTCGACCGCAAGCAACATCCATATAGCTATGTCTGAGGTGTGGCTTCCCACAGTAAGTTTACTTTTTACCAAGTCCACGATGCAACGCCATTCTTCATTGGCTATGAAAATTTTCTTTAGGCCCCTACTATTCCTTTTGTGGAAAATGCTTTCCCATTCCTGTTTGGTGAGATTCTTCCTACACATTAACTCTAGCCATTTCTTCTTTTCCTCCATTGCCATTGGAGTTTTTGTGAGTTCCTATCCCCAATTAGGTATTCCCAATACCTTGTTTATTTCTTGGGCAGAGTAGGAAATGGTTACAGTTTGATGGGAACAACGGATTACAGACTTGTGATCCTGCCTATCATAGCCAGCCACCATAGTTCGCAGTATAGCTTCAAATTCTTTCAAATAAAAAATGGGCATAAAGATTATTTTGTCTACCTCTACTTTCAATAGAGCGTCTTTCAGGATGTGCTTGTCTTCTGCATTCTCCCACCAAGCGCAACATCCGCTTCCTATTACACTCTCAAAAGTGATATTCGCAACCGTGATTTTTTCCATGCTCTTCTCTTTGTCCTTTGTGCTTGTCATCTTGGTCACCTTTCTCGCCTCTAAGAGTGGATTTCTCTATTTGGAATCAATAATTTTCCCTTTGCTTAGGTTTCGCACACTTATCTTCACCATCTTATGGTTTCTCACCAATTGTCGTATGCCTTTATTAACTGTTTTATCGCAACCGTTTTGTGTATGGCCTTCTACTCCCAGCGTGCTGCCTCCTCCACCTTGCGTACGGCCTCCTCCTTCTGGTGTACGACGTGCTTTGGTACAATAGCCCAACCACCTTCTGTGTACGGCCTTGTCATCCGTACGTCGTACGGTTTTGTTTTCCCTTTGGCCTTCTTTCGTACGATCCTGTAGTTTGTACGTCATACTGCTTTGTGGTCCGTACGGCCCTGTGACCACTTCTGTCTTCATACGGCTCTCCTGCAAATCGTACGTGGGCGGTTCTCTCTCCCTTCACAACTCCGTACGGCATGTCCGTACTCCGTACGGGCTTCTCTTCATTCGCTCTTCTGTGCTTCCTTCTGTATGGCCTATCCGTACTCTATATGTGTACAGGCTTCTTTTCCTTCGCTCCTCCGTGTTGCCTTCTGTACGGCATGTCCATACTCCGTACGTGTACGGGCTTCTTTTCCTTCGCTCCTCCGTCCTGCCTTCCGTACGACCTGTCCATACTCCATACGTGGGCTGGTTGTCTGATCGGCTAGCTTGTCCTGTGCTCCCACATACGCTCTTCAACGTACCTATCATTCGCACACCTCTTCTTAGCTTGATCTCATACGGTTTGTATACACGTACCTTCTCCCGAGTGTTGTGAAGTGTGAAATGGCACCGAATTCTTTTATAAAGCTCATAGATGTTAGGGTTTGCCTTTGTTTTTTCTCCTTTTGAATTTTCCATTGCTTTTTCTCTTATTTCTTCTATTATGTCTAAGTGACATATGGGAAATAACTCTTTTTTCTAATTATAAGGTCTTAATTTCGATCCATTTACTAAGTCTTTTAAGGGGTTATTATCCAATGTGGATAATTTTATAGCTCCATTATCTCTTACCTCCATAACTCTGTAGCATCCCAACCAGCGTACTTTGAACTTGCCCAGCTTAATTTCGTTTTTTCCATTATACTTGAGTACCAGCTGACCAGGTCTAAAATTCATCCTGTTCAGGTGCTTATCATGCCAAAATTTCCGTCTTTCTTGTGCCACTTCAATTGCCCATTGGGCCAGCACCCTCTTTTCATCTAGCTTTATTAAAGCGCTAAGTCTTTCCTTTAGACTATCGGCATCCCCCAATCTATGTTCAACTGCTATTCTTAGACTTGGTACTCCAAACTCCATAGGCATCACAACCTCCTGCCCGTACATTAAGTGAAAGGGTGTCTGCCTGGTGGTGGCTTTGTAAGTGGTTCTATAGGCCCACAGGACTGTTGGTAGTCACTCTTCCCAATCTCCTTTTTCTAATCCACACGTCTTGTATAAAATTGTTACCAATATTTTGTTTGTGGCTTTTGCTTGACCATTTGCCCTTGGGTAGTAGTATGGACTGGAAAATGAGTGGAAAATTTTATACTCACTTGTCATTGTTCTGATTGTCTGATTAACAAAGTGCACCCCCTGTCACTTGTGATTTGTAGCGGTATACCAAATCTTGTTACTATTTGTTCATAGAGGAATTTGGCAGTACTCAAGGTTGTGTTGTCTGGGAGCGCTCTTGCCTCTGCCCATTTTGTGAGGTACTCTGTTGCCACCACTATGTACCTGCATTTGTGGTTATTGCTGGCAAGCAGGGGTCCCACAAAGTCTAATCCCCATCGCTCAAACAATTCTTGCATTTGGGATGGAAACAAAGGCATAAAGTCTCTTTTCAGGGGTTTCCCTGCCCTTTGACATGTATCACAACTCAGGACCCATTCTCGAGCATCCGCGTACAGCATAGGCCACCATAGACCTGCCAACAACACCTTCCGCGCTATTGCATCAGGCCCCATATGGCCCCCTGCTAATCCTTCATGGGATTCCCTCAGGACTCCGAAGATTTCCTCCTCCATGACACGCCTTAAAATCCCGTCTGGCCCCTTTTTGTATAACAATCCCTCAATCAACTGGAATGTCCCGCTCTTGAGTGCAATTTTTCTTCTTTCTTGTATGGTCATTTCCTTGGGAAAGGTGACGGTTGACAGGTAATGTCCTATCCCTTCATACCATTGGGGTAGTATGGCGATTCGAAATAGGTGAGCATCAGGAAAAATCCTCATTTATTCCGCTTCCCGAGGCTTCTCTGGACTTGACTCTAGATAATTGATCTGCCATTACATGATTTTTGCCTGGCCGGACTATGATTTTAAAAGTAAATTCTTGTAAGAGGATTAGCCATCTGCTTACTCTCCCCTGGATTACAGGTTTATTCACCAGATACATGAGTGCTTGATGATCCACAAAAAATTTAAAGGGAGTGGCTAATAAGTAATGTCTAAATTTTTGAACTGCATAAACCATACCTAATGCCTCCCGCTCAGTGGTGTTGTAATTCCGCTCTGCTTTTGATAGTAGCAGACTGGCGAAGTATACTGGATGGTCCAGTCCTTCCTTCCCCATCTGTGTCAGGGTGGCACCTATTGCATAGTTAGAAGCATCCACATGGATGTGGAATTCTTTGTCCCAGTCCGGGTATATGAGAATTGGAGCACTTACTAGTCTCTCCTTTAGCTCTTGGAAGGCCTCCTCCTGTTCCTTCTCCCAGCAAAATTTTTCCCCTTTCTTGGTTAGCTTCTCTAAGGGTAGAGATACACCGGCAAATCCTTTTATGAACCTTCTATAGTACCCCACACGCCCCAAGGAGGACTTTACCCCGGTGACGTCTGATGGAGCTTCCATTTCCAGTATTACCCTGATCTTGTCAGGGTCTATTTTCAGTCCTTCCTTGCATACTGTGGCCCAGGAGGCTGCCTTGGGGTACCATGAATCTGCATTTTTTTGGATTCAAGGCTAGCCTGGCTCTTCAGCATCGATCCATGCACTCACCCATGATCTTAAGGTGGTGCTCCTTCCCACTATAAACTGACTAATCGTCGAGGAAAGCTCTAAAATTGCCCATTGACATACCATGAAAGATATGTAGTATGATTCTTTGGAAGGTGGTTGGTGCATTGCACAGCCCAAAGGGCATTCTATTATAAGCATACACCCCATCTTCAACTACAAATGTGGTTTTTAGTTTATCCTCCTCAGCAATGCTGATTTGGTTATAGCCTGAAAACCCGTCCATAAAGGAGTATATTTCATGGCCTGCTACCTCTTTGAGGATACTATCTGTAAAAGGAATTGATAAGGCATCTTTTATAGTTACCGTATTCAAGCACCTGAAGTCCACACATATCCGAATTTCTACGCCATCCTTCAATGATATGACTATGGGCGAAACCCAATCACAGTTTGTACCTTAAATATGATCCCTGATTCAAGCATCTTTGTGATTTCCTCCTGTACCTTGGCAGTATAGTTCTTGTTCATCTAATATGGTTGCCTACGCACCGGTCTTGCACCTGGTATCAATGGTATTTGATGGACACACAATTCTGGTGGTACTCCCTTTAAGTCCTTGTATGTCCATGCGAATACATCCTTGTATTCAAGAAAGATTTTGAAGGCTGCTACCTTCAATACTATGTCCCAATCGTCCCCTATTAGGATTTCCTTGCGTTCATCCTTTTCACCCAAGTTAACAGTTTGCAATTTGGCCTCCTTGTACTCCACCTTTTCCTCAAATATGTGTGCTGGTTTATCATTGATGGTTGTCGTACCCTCCTTGTATTCCTTGTACCCCTCAGGGTAACTTTCTTCTGCTTCTTGAATTTGCAACATATTGCACTCTGGCTGGAATACCTCATAGTCTCCCATCTGCCAGCGAAATAGGCCGTTGAGGGAGCTAGTCTCGTCTTTTGAGCATTCCCCTAGCCGGAGTACTCCTTCATCTGGTTCTACTCCTTCCTGGTCCTCTTCCTCTGAGTCAGATGCGAGATCCTGACTTACACATTGATTCCTCAGATCTATTGTATTTTCTCCCCTCTACCTCTATGGATAGGGTGTTCTTTTTCCAATTGTGGGTAGCCTTTGTTGCAACCAACCACCCTCTGCCGAGCAATTCATCGTACCCTTTCTTTTCCAGAGTAATCACCACAAAGTCGAGGAGGAACTGTTGTGTACCAATTATTACCTTTTGTCCCATCAAAGTTCCTATTGGCTTGATTCCATGCTGATCTGCTCCTACTAATTGGAATGTGGGTGGCCAGAGTGTGGGTTTCCCTAGAGCCTTCCAAGTCTCTTCTGGTAGGACATTCACGCAGTATCCCCCATCCACAATAGTATTGGATAGTTTGCACCCCATTATCTCCATTTCAACTACTGCAGGTGTCCTCCCTGTCCCTATAGTGAATAGTGCATCAGTCTTATCCGTTGGTTCCTCTTCTTTCTCCTCCCCCTTACGGGTTTCCTCTTGATTTCTTATTCCTTGTATCATTGCTATCCGAAGCTGGGGTAACGTTTCTAGTAGATCCACAATTCTCACAGGGATTGTGGTTTCCAGTACTTGTTTCATGATGCTAGGTACTGGCCAGTTGTTTGGGGACTTCGTGGTACTTCTCCCTCCTTCTGTGATGCTATTCCTAATGTCTTTAGTGGCTTCTTGGAATCTTTCTCTCTCTATGGCTATGTTCGAGTAAGCAAGTTGTCTCGCCTGCATTCTTGTGATGGCTAGAACTGTTAGCAATTTAAGTTGTCATTAGTGTATTTCATCAAACCCATTCACACCGGTCGAAGATCACCGGTCACTCACATTACTTAGATGACACCAGTAGATGGAGCACATAGTGTATGCACCGGTCAACTAAGTAGTTAGATAAACCGGTAGACTGAACCAAGTACTCAGTATCGGTCTTATTCAGCATCCAACGACAAACCGGTACCGATCTAACTGATAGATAAATCCGATCTAGTTTTTATGGAACAGTTTGAGTTAAGAGCCTGATTATGCGAGACATCCATTACTCTGATGTGAAGTTAACCTTTCAACAGGAGTTAGCTTTAAATTCTAATGGATGGTCTCAAGATAAACTCTAGATCACAACACACAACTTTCTTGCGTTGCATATTTTATGGTCAAGTTTACTCCCTGGCGGTTCCGTGAGTCAAGAGGATCACTCTTGTATAAATATTAGTCATAGGACGCAAAGTATGTTGCTGTTGTTGCTAACAGTTGGAGATTGCAGAGAGCAAAGGAAAGATATCTTATGAGGAGTGCTACAGGCACAAAGGTGAAGTAAGAAAGGAAGATCAATAGCCAAGCAAACAGGGGAAGAGATTTACAGGTATGATCTAATCAGACAATCAGTGTCATTATAGATCACTGCTTTTAAAAGGTGTTACATCGTATACAAATCCCTCTAATAGGGTGAACCTAATCGGTTCGTTGTAAAAATCCCCTAACAGGGTGACATCTTTGTTGATGTTCAAAGTCCTGTAACCAGGCAGCTCTTAATAGGGCTTAGATCCTAGCTGATCATTTGTAAAAATCCCTTAACCGGGTAGCACCTTAAACAGTGCTTTGTATGCTCCTAACAAGGCACCTTCATCTAGAACTAGTGAAGTTGTGAGCTCTGTCTCACCGTGGTTTTTCTCTCTAACCGAGGGTTTCCACGTATAAATACTTGAGTAGATCTGTGTGGTTCGGTTTATGCTTGTGAATGACTATTAACTTTCTACTTTGCATTCAAGAATCTGCTTATAAGTTTTAAACAGAAGAAATCTAGTATTTACTGATTCACCCCCCCCCCCTCTCAGTAACTGGTAAGGTAATAACAATTGGTATCAGAGCGTTGGTACCAGAAACAGCTAGAGGAAGCCAATGACATTATTGCCTCGCTGGAAAATAGACTGAAGAAGTCACTTGCAAAGAGAAAGGAGTTGGCTCTGCAATTAAATGAAAGCAATGAAACCATCGACGAACTCTCTGGGCAAAGTGGGTCTGATGAGGCTAAGGAAGCGATCTCCAAGCTTACGGAAAAGAATCAGATCCTAACCAGTCAGATTGCTGATCTCAAAAGGGAGCAAAAGGTGAATGCTCTAAGAATGACTGAACTGATTGATCAAAAATGAAAAACCGAAAGCGAAAGGAACACAGCAGTCAAGACATCAACAACCTTTGAAAAAGCAATGAACCGGGCAGAGGAAGCTACAAGAGCCAATGAACTCCTCATTATGCAACTCCAAGAGGACTTGTTGATTGCCACCCAGGAAAATGCCAATATGCATAAAGCATGGCAGGTTAGAGATGAAGCATGCAAGAAGTTGGCGATCGAGATATATCAACTCAAGGAACAAATGAAAGTCCTTGAAAGAAAGAATGAAATGCTGAGAAGATACAATGAAAGCTCGGTCAACCTCGATGAGCAACTCAATGTTCAACAAAGGCACAATGATCACACCAATCTCGGAATTACCAGGGGAGTCACCAAAAGGAACGATGAGTCATCCAGTGCTCAGCCAAGCAAGAAGAACAAAAGGAAGACACTAGCACAAAGAGGTAGAAAAAACCTTTACACCCCTTGTAAGCTTTGTGGAAAACCAAGTCATGACACTAATGACTGCAGAAATGCACCGGTAAGAACCAACAATAGTTACTGTAAAAACTGTTGCAAAAAGGGCCACAAGACCAATGAGTGTTGGTTCAGTCTCATATATGTGTCCAGCGGAAGTAGGGGAAGCTTCAAGGGATATTGTTATGCTTGCAACAAATTCAGACACAAGGCTGAAGAATGCAGATCAAAGACTATGGCATTCAAATCACCCAGACCGGTATTCTCGAAAAAAAGTAGAAACTGGAATGCAACTACACATCCAAACAAAGGGATGCATTGCAACAGAGAATCATGGAGCGAACCACCTAATCCGAGAGGGATGAGGCCCTGGAAAGCAACCGGTATAGTCTACCATTACTGCAACAGAGTCGGTCACCTAGCCAAGAACTGCTGGAACCAGATCAGGAACGGAAACAAAGGATCGGATGGACCGGTGGTGAAGATCTTGAGTTCTGATAAAAGGAACAACAAAGACAAAGAAACCAAGAAAGTAGTAAAGAAAATTTGGTTTGTCAAGGAATCAAAGAACTCTGCCGAGGAGGCAACGGAGGCAAAATCATCATCACAAGATGGTGATATTTCTTCTACTAACTAAGTCTTCAAGGCCTAGAGGGAACCGGTAGTACAACTATCGTTCCCGGTAGAACTAGTGAGTCCTATCTCACTCAAGCTACAAGACAAACCGGAAAGACATGAGGTGATCAACCAGGACATGCCTAATTGAAAAAGTCAAACTACCGATTAGCAAAAGCGTCAAGGAAGGTTAGGTAAGGCATTTATTACTATAGTCGTTTAACAATAGTTACCGTTTGGTAATTATCGTTATGCCCTAATCCTATAAAAGAAAAGAAGGATAACTCATTTCCTTTTTACCTTGCGATCTTATGTTATCTAATCTCTACTCAAGCAATATTCTTGCAATTCGATCATAGAGTGAGATTATCTGTCAAACTGATCTAATCATCTCCAGCAACCAAGTGAGAGCAATGGCATCCTCATCATACGAGGCAAAGCTTGTTCCTACAAATCAAGCGGATCGTAGTCCTTTTGATATCTCGCCAAATCAAGACAGAGAGATCGACATGGCTGGTGCGCTCTCCTCAATACCTAAAGGAGTGCTCCTGACAGAAGACATAACTGCATTTATTCATGCTAAGCAAGAAGAGCTAGGAGAAACATACATACAGAGCGAGTATCGCTCGCTGTGCTCAGATGGTAATTATCCCAATGGCTACGCAAAGCTGGTATTGTCGGGAATCATAAATGGAGTCTCGTATCCAGTTATCTTCAAACTTGAGTGGATTCGAATGGTAGTCAGTCGGGTGCATGATCCGGGATTTTGGCTTATGAAAGGAATCTACACTTCGATCACGAAAGACGATCTTCACAAAGTAACTGGGTTCTGCAATCAGGGAGAAGCACTTACTCTGAGAACCATGTCTAATGCAGTGGTGGCTAACCTGACAAAATCAAAATCCGACAAGCGATTGATGACCGTAATTGACATTGAGGATCCAGTTGTTTGGTTCGCATCTGCAATAATCGATTACAAAGTATATCAATCAAGCAACCTCAACAGCATACCGGGTGGAGGTATACATGCAGCCTACAGAATTGTTCATGACAACGCACAACATGATGTGTGCGAAATGCTAAGAGGGCAAATCTTTGAAAACATGAAGAAGCTGGGCATCGTCAAGAAGAAATCACTAAAATTTGGAACACTCTTGGTTTGTCTTTACTTCTACTATTCTAATTTCTTTCCCAGGAGAGGAAAAGTAACATGGACAACAGATCGATCGATCATGATGCACATCCGTGATATGGCTAACGAACTGGGAGACCAGTTTGACAAGGAAATGACCAATCACTTCAATGCATTTCAACTAAAAATGCATGCTAGAGAAAGAATCCCGTCAACTATTGTTGACAAGTACAAAAAGGAGGTATGTTTCCTGGTGTCTGCTGACTTCTACATCATTCAAGCAGTAGAACCGAGAGACAAGTACGCACCTGAGCTTGGATACGAAATCACAGCAAAGTTTGCAACGGTGTATGTAGAGGCCTTGGAAAAAGCACATCTGGATCTTGGTGCTCAACGGTTTGGAACCTATGAGGAGACAGAGAAGAATTTAAAGCAGGCGCCAATCAAGAATGTCTATGTCAAAAAATCGCCTGCGCCAAAGAAGAAACCGGAAACTGCACCACCAATAGCACAAAAGAGAAAAGCTCAACCGGAGCTGTAATGTCCCCAAATAATTTAACATTAATATTTGGAGTAAAAATAAAGAATGAATAATGAATTAAGAGTTTTGGCTATTTCCAATACATATTACAAATTTGATCATATTATTACTTCTTGTCTTGAGAAGGGAGAAGGCATTGGAGGCAGACCAAAGCGCTTAGAGACCATTAATAGACTCCCTCAAAGTTTACAGACTCAGCCTTTAACCTATCTCGAGCTCAAGCTCTCAAGGTTAAAGATTAGCTGGTCCCCACCCTATCTTGGGAGCTATCCTGTTGGATTTAGACTGCCCCTCTTTGGTGGCCTCAGCCTTCCCTTCACATGTAAGAAGTAGTAATCGGAATCAATTTATATTATGTTTGGGATTTCTGATTATCTTAATTCCTTACCAGATAATATAGATTAATACCTCTCCATAATATTAGTAGTATTAATTTAACCATATATATATATATATAAGAATCTTAACAATATACATATACAAATGGTCTATATGTTAGACCTTATGTTTCTGATTATTATTTATATATATAACAGTACATATCTTAATTCTATATATATTTCTGATTCATTAATATTAGTGCATTAATAAATTCAATATATATATTAGTTCATATATATGTACTTGTAATTTTATTATTATTAATCTATATATAGATGTAAGTTCATATATATATATATATATATATATATATATATATATATATATATATTTCAGGTATTGCTGTTATTCATATATAAATACTATATATATTATAATATTAATATATATGTCAATACATTTATGATTCAAGTATATTATATGTATCTTTATATTATATATATATATATTTCTGATGTCATCATATTATATAGAATTCAGTTACAGAACATTATATTCTGTAAGACAATATTTCCCATAGTCTCAACATATTCTATATAATCTTATATTCCCTCTGATATCCTCCTTATAATACCAGTTACATAATATAGACTGACCCCTTCCATCTCCTTGATGATCAATATATATATATTTCTATCCCGTGCTCCTTAATTACCCCTATTACCCTCTCTTGTCGTTCCCAAACTGTAGTTATCATATATTCAAGTCTTTCCTCATTGCTGTGACTGATTGCTGCTTCTAATCTTTTATTCCTGCACTGTTATAGAAGATGATTCCCGTTCAAACAAGGTGGAAGGTATATATTTTTGGATGCTCCCCTTATATCTCCTTAATATAACTTGCAAGGTTGAGAGGTTGCATCTATTGATGTTGAAGAGACACATCTTTCGTTACCATCACACCTCTTCATAATAAGGCAGATCGATTCTCTTGCCTCAATTGCACTCTTTCTCTAATTGGTGACCGGCGGCAACCTATAACTTATAATTAATCCTCTTTGAAGGTAACGACTTTCAGTATTTGTTAGTCTTATCTAATCACATTAATCTCCATTGATATGTTAACGTCCCTTACTTGTGAGCCTCTTTCTCGGTCGCCACATAATACTTAGGAGTTCATCATAATTGTTTCCATTACTCAATCCTTGTGTACTGATTGGTTTCCAGTATCATTTCTTATCGATGTAATGATCATATGTCTTGCGGTGTCTGTGATGAACTAGTCCCGTGAATTTCCTCAGGGAGCCCGATCACTAATACGATGATTACAACTATGATAATGGAATGCTCGATGTCTTTCTTCTTCACGTGAATTCTCTTCGGTGACTTTGAATCTTCCCTTCCTTAAATTGATGTCTTAATATGTTAGCAACCGCTGCTTAGTCTTTCAATCACGTCTGACAATAGCATATTCGCTTTAGGATTCAATAATATCAATCACCCTTAAAGGCTGTCTTAATATCAATTGGTATTTACCGATTATTTCTTCGGTTTGAATCTTTGTTCTATATTATCACTCCCTTATATTGAGAGCCTTTCCCTGTTCAACGTTGAGTGTAGAATAGCTCTCCCAAGTTTGGATTACAGGCTTTCTATCGTTGTATACTCTACAACGATATAATCTTATTATTATAACATTAAAAATACAAAGATTAATATTACCTAGCCTAATAATATTATGAATATTAATAATATTAATATTATTCTCTGATGTTTAATGATTGATTATTATATTGATTAGCAATAATATTAGTATTATTAATTATATTATATTGATCAATTTTAATTTAATATTATATTTCATTTCTAGAGGGGATATCACAGGAGCCAAGCACACAGGAGCAAGAAGCAGAAGAAACCGATTCAGAGGATACAATTCCGCTCAGCGAAAGAAAAAAGAGGACTGGCAAGCAAGCAAAGGTGGATCCACCAAGAAAAGGTAAACCAACGATAGATGAATTTATAACAGGACTGAAAGAAACCGGAGGAATGGCTAATGTTAGTAGAAGATACACTTTGGCAAATGATGAGGACCGAAGGAAAATTGAAGATGCTATTGTTGAATGCCTGCATAAGTTCAATCTAAGCCCTACAGAGCTTCAGAAAGTACTGCCTAAGGATCTATTGAATATCCTTCAAAGCAAGTGGAAAGCTTCAATGGAAAAAGAAAAAGAGCTAAGAATCCAAGCTCTGCTAGAAGTGCAAAATCATCTCACTTTGGAAGAAGCGAGTCAACAAGCTGAACTACACCAGCAGAATTTCCTGATAAAGAAAAGAACAAACCTCTTGCTGATTGGAGAAACCGAGAAAGTCCATACTGAAAGAGTAGCCATCTAGAGCAACCTACTTCAGACACAGCAACAAGCAGAGGAAGCATGCCAAAAGGCAACAGCTCCACCGGTTTGTGACACAGGGAAAGGAAAAGGAGTACTCAGAGTAGACAAACCGGTCATCGTTGACATAACCGATGAACCGACAAATCCTACCCTTCTTGTATCTCCAGAAAAAGGTAAGGCTCGCACTATGACTGTTAATGACATTGTAGCTGAAATTACAAATTTTGGAGAAATAGATAATGCAGCCAAATGGTATAGCGTGTTAGCTGAGGAAGACAAACAGGCAATAGAAAAAGCTCTTGTTGAAAGTCTACTAGACTTCATTAAAACTCCTAGGGATTATAGAGGCAAGTTTCCTCTCGAATTGAATAGCAAGCTTCAAAAAAAATGGAAAACCGGTCTGGAAAGAAACTCACAAATCAACAAAGAAGCACTAGAAAAAGCTAGACCTGGCTTAAGTGATAAAAGTATCATGCTTCTTTTAGGAGACGCATCTATGAATCTAGATACAAATTACAGAGTTGCCAAGATTCTCAATGGTTATGAGAATGAAGTCTTTAAAGAGACCTTGGATTTCTAGTAGCAATATGATTTCAATACCCTTGAAGAAACAGGTCCTCATGATCACACCACTACAATTGTTGATCCACCTTTTCAATTTATTGCAACTCAGACTCTAATATCTGATGAGCAGAAAGTCCTCACAAAAAAGTTCACTTCTAGTGAACCAGTTAAATTGGGACAGACTTCTGTCAATCTTCCCACTAACAGATCAAATAAAAGAGGTGAAGGGATCCCTACAGATGATCTTCATATAGCTGAAGAACAGCTGCAATCACAAGCTCCATCAAAAGAGCCCTCACATCAAGTAGAAGATGCTATGCCTGAGATACACATTCAGCAACCGGAAGCCAGACCAGAAGAGGGAAACAAGACAAACAAACAGGATGCAAAAGAACATGAGCAAGCTCCAAAGGCACAAGAACAAAGTAAAGAGAAGGAACAAGAAACTCTTGCCAGCTCCTCTAAAAGAAAGATCACATCTTCTGAAGAATCTGAAGCAAAAAGGAGCAAAACAACTGATACAATAGTTGACATCAGCAAAATGTCAACAAGACAACTGAAAGAGCTTACTAAAAGAAAACAGGATATGGTTCTGAACAAAGTAAAAGACATCCTATACAACTTTGTACCGGATGCTGATATAGATGAAGATGAACCGGTCATCGACCAGCTGGAAGTGCTGACTACAACCATCGGTGAGGATCTAACTGATCCAGAAATAGTGGCAATTGACCACTATGCGCAAAAAAGAGTGGAGATTCTTCACAAGCAAGTTGCAAATATAAAAGCTATTCTACTAAACAATCTAAAAGTTCTTCAACAACAGATACAAGTTGCAGAAAATTTGTTAAGCAGAACTTCAAATTTTGAGATTTTCTTGACAAATTTAACCGACAAAGCTAAAAAGACTTCAGAAGACATAAGAGCTCTATCCACCCAATTTGACATCAAGACTAAAACGGCCACAACTTTCAACAAAGAAATAGCTAGTCTTGCTCTAGTCCTCAGAAAGACTGCAAAAGAAGAGAACAAAAGAATTCAAGACATCGTTGGATTCCACATGTTTTTGGCCCCAACACTTGATATCATGCACCAGACAGCTACTTCAACTGATGTTCTGATCAATGAACCAGACTACAAAACTGTAGATGATATGGAAAACATCATTGTCTCTCTCAAGGCTGCCCAACAAAACATTGAATATGTAACCGGTAAATGGGCACCGTTTCTACATTCTGCAAAGAACATCTATAAGGATATCTTCACACAGCTTCAAATGTGAAGGAAGACATAACCCTTTGTCTTACGGAGGCAAAAAGGGGAAGTTATTTGTAAAGGACAAGGAAAAGTTAATGAAAACCGGAGGACTCAGTCAGGGGAAGTTCGGCCAGGAGCAAAGCTTTCAATCAGGCAAGGGCAGAAGGTTGAACAGCTATTGTATGAATGGTTTTGTTTTTGATTGTTTTGCCACCAATGACAAAGGGGAAGATTGTTAGTAATTTAAGTTGTCATTAGTGTATTTCATCAAACCCATTCACACCGGTCGAAGATCACTGGTCACTCACATTACTTAGATGACACCAGTAGATGGAGCACATAGTGTATGCACCGGTCAACTAAGTAGTTAGATAAACCGGTAAACTGAACCAAGTACTCAGTATCGGTCTTATTCAGCATCCAACGACAAACCGGTACCGATCTGACTGATAGATAAATCCGATCCAGTTTTTATGGAACAGTTTGAGTTTTAGTTTGAGTTAAGAGCCTGATTATGCGAGACATCCATTACTCTGATGTGAAGTTAACCTTTCAACAGGAGTTAGCTTTAAATTCTAATGGATGGTCTCAAGATAAACTCTAGATCACAACGCACAGCTTTCTTGCGTTGCATATTTTATGGTCAAGTTTACTCCCTAGCGGTTCCATGAGTCAAGAGGATCACTCTTGTATAAATATTAGTCATAGGACGCAAAGTATGTTGCTATTGTTGCTAATAGTTGGAGATTGTAGAGAGGAGAGGAAAGATATCTTATGAGGAGTGCTACAGGCACAAAGGTGAAGTAAGAAAGGAAGATCAACAACCAGGCAAACAGGGGAAAAGTTTACAGGTATGATCTAATCAGACAATCAGTGTCATTATAGATCACTGCTTTTAAAAGGTGTTACATTGTATACAAATCCCTCTAATAGGGTGAACCTAATCGGTTCGTTGTAAAAATCCCCTAACAGGGTGACATCTTTGTTGATGTTCAAAGTCCTGTAACCAGGCAGCTCTTAATAGGACTTAGATCCTAACCGATCATTTGTAAAAATCCCTTAACCGAGTAGCACCTTAAACAGTGTTTTGTATGCTCCTAACAGGGCACCTTCATCTAGAACTAGTGAAGTTGTGAGCTCTGTCTCACCGTGGTTTTTCTCTCTAGCCGAGGGTTTCCACGTATAAATACTTGAGTAGATCTGTGTGGTTCGGTTTATGCTTGTGAATGACTGTTAACTTTCTACTTTGCATTCAAGAATCTGCTTATAAGTTTTAAACAGAAGAAATCTAGTATTTACTGATTCACCCCCCCCCCTCTCAGTAACCAGTAAGGTAATAACAAGAACTTCCTTCTCAGGCTCTACAAAGTCAAGCCTGTTCACCCCCTTTTGTTTAGGGCAATTGGCATCCTCATGATTACCTAGTCCACACCATTTACACAACATCCCTTCATTTTGTCCTCCCCCGTTCCGACAATCCCGCGCGAAGTGTCCCCATTCGTTACATCATCTACACTGGATCATGGGTCTTCCTTTAGAATCGTACTGGATTGCTCTCCAGGGTGTGTTGTTATTGTTGTTGTTGTTGCTTCCCCGTCTATTGTGTTGATACCCTCCTGGTGATGCTTCTGTATTTGTGTTGCGTGCAGGGGTGGAGGGTGGTGTGGATTGTTCTCCCTGGGTGAAGAATACTTGAGCATTCCGCGCCTTTAGATTGTATGGGCAGTCTTTGATTGCGTGGCCTAACACCTAACAGATGTCACAGATAGCTTTGCGTGGGCATGTTCCTTTTGTATGTCCCTCCTTTTCGCAATCTGTACACCAAAGTTCCCTCCTTTCTCTTTTTTCTTCCTTACCTCCCGTGACTTCCTTCATCAGTCTCATTATGTCTTTTCTCAAGGCTTGGATGGTCTTGCACTCATCCCCACTTTCTTTTGAACTCTCATTTCCGCTTCCCTGCAGCTTGGCTTTGGAAGTTTTATTCTCGCTTTCTATATCCATTGCCCGGATGCATGCTTCTTTGAAGGAGGGTGGTGGCACTATCTTCATTTTTCGTTTTAGGGATGGGGTTAACCCTTCAATGAACCACCTTTTTTTTAATCTATCAGTGGGTTTGTTATCTAACTTCCCTATCAATTCTTTGAGTTTCCTTGTATAGCCCTTAACTGACTCATTTTTTCCTTGTCTGGTATTCTAGATTTATGTGACTATCTCGTCATCATCACGTAGGAGTCTGAATTCCTCCTCGAAGGCAGTACGGAGGTCCTTCCAGGTGGCTCTTTGGCCAGCCTCCAAGTCTGTATACCAATCAATAGCGATCCCCCTTATAGTGGCCGGAAAGGCTTGTAACCATTCATCTGTATCATTTTCTCCATTGGCCTGCCATATGGTGATGCACATTTTACAGTGTCGAGCAGGGTCCTCCGAGCCATCTCCAGTGAATTTAGGAAGTTTTTGCTTAACTACTGCCATTCTCTTTCCTCCTACCGAGATGCTCCCTCCTGCCGGGACACTCCCTCCTACGGGGACGCTCCCTCCTGCCCCTCCTGCTGGGACGCTCCCTCCTGCTGAACTAGTACTCTCTACTTCCCCTTGTGATTCTTCTGTCCCGCTTCGTGGTTGTTCCCTGCGTGCAGGGGGTTCAATATTCTTCCACCCTTCCTGAAGTTTCTGAAATAGCTAATTTGGCTATACCTTCTTTTGTGTTTTCAATAAGCCTTTCCTTAGTTTGGCTTGTACTTTGAGGTTGATTCACCAAGCCTCTTAAATAGCGACACCTCTCTTCCTCTTGGCATAAATCTAGGATCCGTCGGGCGGCTTCCCCTTCAGTTTCTTCTTCCAGTCGGTGCTCGGATACTTATTTGGAAGCAGGGGCATGAATTATTTTAGTGCCTAGTTGTCTTCCTTGGGTTGTCACGCTCCCCCAATTCCCGTGTACTTCTTTCGGCCGACTGGTGGAGTACTTGTTGTCTCCTCCACTCCCTTCCAGTTTCCTCTCTTTCTTCCTCCACGCATACCAAATTTCTTGCCAATAGCCGAGGGATTTGCCCAAGTAGATCGTACACCGCTGGTGGCACTTAAAGCTCGTCCCGTATTGTGCTCTCTAGAACCGCTCTCTCTTGGGCTTCCCTTTGCACGTACTGGTCAACTGAGACTTCCCAAGCCAACACCAGATCTCGTGTCACTTGATCTTCACTTGTTATTTCTTCCTCTTCTCCGTCACTATTTGTTATCAGTACACGTGGTAGGAAAGGCCTTCCCATTACTCCATCCTACCCAAATCGAAACCTCCAGGTTTGGACTTAGGCAACGGCGCCAAAATGTAGAATAGTTACCAAGACATAGGATATGAAGCAGAACTTGTAATCAATGTCACTAACAGTACATTAAATGCTAATATCATCAATGGAACAACATACCATACCAGAATACCAAGATGGCAAGGAAATGCTATTTCTTTATTGATACCAAAAACCAACAGTTCAACATAATAACCAAAAGTGCTTATATAATAGTCGGTTGGTTGGGGAAACCAGCGGACGCACCTCCTTGCTCCTAACTACCCTCCCGACGAAGTCTAGTACAATATTACTTTAATCATACTACACTTATTCCTTTCCATCAAGCCCAAGAGCACAAAATGACAACCTCCATTTGGTCTCCCAGCCCCACTAGGGTTACCACTACTCGAATGGAACTTAGGTGTAATATCCCCATCTGATTCCTAAAACAATAACAAGAACATTATATAGTCCAGGCGTGGGAGGCCTAGGACATTGTTAGTTTAGTTAGATTAGTAAATAGTGGGTCATTATTAAAGAAGGGACTATGTCAGTCAAGTCAAGGCAAGGATCATCTCACAACCACTGACAAAGAATATCACACAACTTCTACATAACCGATGTCAAAGGAAGTATTATGTATCAAGCCTCAACTATGAGATTTTCCTATACCTTAGAGATGAGACCAAGAAGGATAATATCATTGTCCCAAAGCATAGGGTGCTTCACATAATAGCTGGTTAGTATCATCATTAACTAAGAAACAAGAAAATAAGGGGGGTACCACTGTCCAAGAAATAAGTAGTCGCTGTCTAGAAAGAGGAAATCAGATCGCATAAAGGGAGAAGACATCTCATCTATAATTGCAGCCTAAGGAAGGAAATCATATGATCTAAGTTAGATAACTGACTAATGAAATTGTTAGTTAGAAGGAAGAGGCACGATTTGTTAACTTACTAATTCAGTTTTCAAGAATTATGATCAATGTGATACAACTTTTCACATCATGCCCTTTATTGTTTATTAAGGGAAGATCGTTGATTTCTCCAAGAGGCAGATTTGTGGACATATACTCTTCATACCTAAAGCACTTAAAGAACTTTAATACAGCCAAGTAAAGGTGGTGTTTATCCACCATTTGGTAAGGCCATAGAAAACATGAAAAGAAGGAATTGAAAGCAGAAACAGCCTCAAAGATTATCGCAAGAAACGAGGATTATAATCAGACATAGCGAGCAGACTAAGGCATAAGCCTCTCACACAAAATCACATGAAACTAAAGCCATTATTCAGGAACAGCACCAAAGATTACAGACTCATGAGAAGGTGTAACAGATAGAATGATCAGGATCATAATTCCAATTCAGAGTCATCCAAATCACACATATAGAGGGACCATCTAGGTGCAGCAGTCTTATTATTTGAAGTCCAAAGACACACTTGTATCAATCTTATCATTAGAGGATTGAAGGACATATTTTGTATCAATAATTAAGGTGAAGCTTATAGCACAGAAATCTGAACAATAACCAGTTTGTATCAGACTCATAGCTATCCAATCGCATGATTATAAGATCAGTCGGGAATCTTACCAAAGAAAGATCAGAAGTTTATGATCTTGTAATGATTATAAATAAGTGAAGCATATTAGTTGTAGCAAATTTGCATATATAATTATCAGATTTCAGAACTGACTTCTCTTGGACAGCATTAAAATTTGCATCAATTAAGGAAGGTTATATTATAGTATTTCATATTCATGTGAGATTCAACAATTAAGCCCTTGCTTAAAGTCATTTTTTATATAAGTTTTACATAGAAATAAGTCTATTATACATTTCTAATCAAGACCATAATATCCATAAGCAAAATTGACTCGTTGAAGTGCAAAACTAGAGGAATTTTCATAAGGGGACATTACATTAGGTGCTACTTGCATCTGTTAGCTGGAAAGACTACTCTATGTTATGTCATGTATTAGTTATGTTGTCCCAACAGTAATTAGTTATTACCGAAGGGCAGTTAGTTTGGGTGGCGACGTTTGGTCACACCCCTTCGGATAGATAAATATGTACCACCTACGAGTGAATGGAGGCAATCATGATGTGAATGTACTTGCAAGTTGTGAATGATTAATGAAAGCATCTAGTGTTCTCTGATATATTCTGTATTTACTACATTTCCTGTACTATGTCTATGCACTATTAAGTTTACCCCAACAGGCAAACATCTAGCACCGTTGCCTAGACATACTCGGGAAGGGAAGGACTGGATGGCGTACGGGCATTATGGGCCTACCAGTTGGTGAGATTAACCCAGAGGTCGACGACACACGTACGGAGCTCTATGAAGGAGAAGACGCTGCGAGGGAATTCTCAATTCTGCTTCAAGCGGCCATCGAAACCTACGTCCGACAAGAGGCCACGAAGGCTGAAGTTCCAACAAGTGTTGTGTGGAGCGCACTGGAAGTAAGCCCCGCAGTAAACCGATTGATGAACCACCTCCCCCAGTTACTTGCATAGGCATCATTGGCACAACGAACCCGCCTACAAGAGATTACCCGTGAGGAACGCCGACTGGAAGTTCTCCATGCATGCCAAGGACGTGAGAACATCCATTGCCAGGAGAAACGCGATGGCACCTCTCAGGAGTTTTAAAATTTGAGACAGATGGAAGAAAGGAAGGACACTAAACAATTGAAATGAGGAAATCACTCAATTGATTGAGAAGTGTTGTAATAAAACGACATGAATGAATAAAAGTGTTCTTTCTTGTTTGAAAAAAAAATGATGTATTGATTATTGCCTTGTGGACATGTGAACAAAGAATTTATGCCCAATCAGTTGAATAAAAATAGAAATTTCAAGAAGGAACTCGAAGAGGAAGAAGCAGCTAGAAAAGTCGTACTCGCACAATAGCAGGCTGAGCAAAGGGAGAGATTCAGAAGATGTGCCGAAGGACTATCGAAGGGAGTAAGTGAAGGCGAGGGTCTAGAGGAATCTGACCAAGAGGCTGGAAGAAGTGACGAGGACCTACTAGAGGAAACAAGGAGCTTGTTCGGATCCTTAACCTTAACTCCATGAACAGAAGCAAGAGAAGCCCGAAGGAAGGAAGAAGAGGAAGTTGCACGGAGGGAGGCTCAGGATACCGCTGCCGCCGAGAGTATCGATGTGACAGAGGGGCACAAGGATCACAGTAGCCCACCAGGCCTGAATGGTTCCAGTAGTTTGGGGACATCAAATGGGTACGGTACCAAAGACTTCTGAGGTACCAATGCCAGCAATACCATCCCTGCCTGTAATACAACCGGTGCTACAAACACAATCGGCACCTAGAAGAGTAAACATGGCGACTAACAAGAAGCTGCCAAAATTCCATGGAGATGGAAAGGAGGATCCAGTACGGCACTGTCGTACTTGTGAGACTATTTGATCGATGAACGGAGTCACGGACCAGGATGAATGGGTAAAACAATTCCCCACCACACTAAGAGGGGTAGCCATTGATTGGTACGCCGATATAGACAAAACGAAGGTGTCTGCTTGGAACAGACTCAAAAAGGAATTCCAGAAGGAGTTTCGACTCTTGAGGGATGATAATGAAATCGTTACCAAAATATATGGCACCAAACAAGGAAAGGAGACAGTACGGGCCTATGGTTGCCGACTAAAGGAGTTAGTCGGAAAAATGGATAGCCAGCCAGCAGATGGCCTCAAGAAAAGATCATTTGTGGAAGGTCTAAAATCTAACTTGCGGAGGAAAATGAAGATAGTACCTCCCACCTCGTACATAGATGCATATAACCGGGCGGTGGACTTGGAAAGCAAACAAAAGACTTCCAAGCAAAAGAAAAGTAAGTGTCAAAAGATGACACTTCGGAGGACGATAGCAAGAGTGACGGTGAATCAAAGCAAAAAGTCACGGCACTACAAAAGGACATGGAGAGGATGCTAAAGGAATTCAAGACGATGAAGGAAAGTACGAGCAAAACGGAAGACGAATTGTGGTGTACCGAATGTAAAGAAAAGGGCCACACGAAGGGTGCCTGTCCCAAAAAGACATTATGTGACATCTTCCAGATTATGGGTCATTCCACCAAGGAATGCCCATACAACCTGAAGGTACGGAACTAGCAAGTGCTCTTCACCCAAGAGAAGTCATCCACATCGGGGGCAGCTGAAACAAATAATAATGCATCTTTGGGCGGGTACGAAGGGAGCAGGCGAGGCGGACAAGGGAATAGCAACAACAATATTAATAGAAGTAGAATCCAGTATGACGCAAAAGGACGCCCGATGATCCATTGCAAGGCGTGCAATCAATGGGGTCATTTTGCGAGAGACTATGATAAAAGTGATAGCCCTCAAAAACTGTGTCGTTGGTGTGGCCCTAGCGACCACGAGGATGCAAATTGCCCTAAGCCCAGCATTAACCTATTGGACATCGAAGGAAGTAAGCAGACAGAAAAGGTTGTACTTGTTCTCACTCGAGGGAAAGCAAAGCAAGCCACATACCCAGATCCTCGTACCGAAAAACAGAGGACGCAGGAAGCAAGAGAGGAGATAGAAAGAAAAATGAAGGTCCAAAAGGAGACACAAAAGATAGCCAGCCCCTCAGGCCAAAGGGAGGCAAAACAAAATATCTTATGGCAAATGCTACAACTCGAGGTACCAGTGAAAATCCAAGACCTCCTTCACACCATGCCTCAACTAGGGACAACATTACTGGGTACGCTAACCCAGACCAACACCAAACACAAAGACATTCTCAGAGGATCCGCAATGGACCCAATGCTACTGCTCGTCAACAGTGGGAGACACCCAGCAGTGGTAGAGATGGGCATTCTTGGCACCATCTTAACAGACACCATAGTGGACAGTGGATCAAGAGTGAACGTCCTACTGGAGGCAACGTGGAAAAAACTGGGAAAGCCCACCTTGTGGCCACCAACCTTCAACTTACTGGGTGTAGATTAGCAAGGTATCAAACCACTCGGGACGCTGATGGCACAATTGGTCACTGTCGGTACACAACCGTTTGTCCTGGACTTTGTTGTCATCCCACTAAAGCAGAAAGGCTATGATGCCATACTGGGTAGAGGGTGCTTAGTAACAGCCAAAGCGAACCATAATTGGAAAAGGAATACCCTTTCAATGGAGAGCGGAGGAAAGAAGTTCACAATTGATCTTTGTACCCAGTTAGTGAGTGAGGAGATAGCTTCCTCCTCCAAATCTGACTTAGAAGAAGAAAACGATCAAAGGGATGAATGGACGGAATGGAACCGAATAATGAAGGTGTGCTAAGATTGGGGGAATGCTCAGAGGATGATGCAGATTCACTGAATGGTCTCTTCAATTGGCAAATGGAGGACTATGAGATGTTCACACCGTCATGCAATGTGTTGAGCATCGAGGAGGAGCCCGACAAATTTCCTCAAGAGTACGGAGAATATAAGGAGGGGGATGTCAAAGTAGATGAAGTACCAGCAAGTCAATTTGATGAGCAAAATCCTATGAAATATCAAAAATCGTCGGTCAAAACCCTTAATCTCAGCACTGAAGCAGATCCTAAGGCTATCCTCGTAGGGGATGACTGGAATCCAGTATTAAAAGCAGTTGTGTTTAAAATCTTCACAGAATACAAAGATGTATTCGCATGGACGTACAAGGACCTGAAAGGAGTACCACCTGAAATGTGCGTCCACCGCATACCGTTGATACCAGGAGCCGTACCGGTATGCCAGAGGCCGTACCGAATGAATAAGAACTACGCTGCCAAGGTCAAGGATGAGATTGAACAAATGTTGGAGGCCAGGATTATTTTGAAAGTTCAAACTAGCGAATGGGTATCCCCCATTGTTATATCTCTAAAGAAGGAAGGAAATCAAATACGGATTTGTGTAGACTTTCAGTGCCTCAACGCAGTTACCATAAAGGACTCGTTCCCCATTCCATTCACGGACACTATACTCGAGGAGGTGGCAGGGCACGAAACCTATTCATTCATGGATGGATTTTCGAACTACAAGCAAATATCCATCGCTGGAGAAGATAGGCTAAAAACAACGTTTGTGGTGGAAGATGGGGTATACACATACAACAAAATGCCATTCGGTCTCTATAACGCACCAACCACGTTCCAGCGAATAATTTTGCACATATTTGATAAGATGTCTATGGGCAACTTTAAGGCTTTTCTCGACGATTGGTCCATTTATGGCGGGGAGGAGACACATCTGAAGGCTCTAGGGGAGTGCATGGAGAGGTGTCGGAGGGCACGACTGGCACTCAATCCAAAGAAGTGTCAGTTTATGGTTCCTAAAGGAAGCCTATTGGGGCACATTGTGTGCAAAGCGAGACTAAAGATCGACCCTGATAAAGTCCGAGTGATCGTAGAGATAGAGTCCCCAACGGATGTCACTAGAGTCAAATCATTCCTAGGACACATCGGCTATTACAAAAGATTTATTAAGGGTTTCGCCCAGATATTCTACCCCCTCAACAATCTCACAAGGAAAGGAGAACCCTACGTATGGGGAACTGCCCAGGAAGAGGCTTTCAAAGAATTGAAGTCAGGGTTGTTAGGGGCACCAATCTTGGCATATCCTAATTGGGATAAGAAGTTTCATGTGCACATTGATGACTCCAATTTCGCTATAGGTGCCACATTGGCTCAAGTCGGTGACCATGGGTTGGATCACCCTGTCTATTTCGCTAGCAGGCTACTTTCGAAGGCGGAGAAAAACTATAGTACTACGAAAAGGGAGGCCCTCGGCATGGTATATGTCGTCCAGAAGTTCAGACACTACCTGTTAGCGACTCCATTCACGTTTTACGTGGATCAACAAGCGCTAATGTACTTGGTGAGCAAGCCAATAATTCAGGAACGGGTGAGCCAGTGGTTGTTGTTGCTCCAGGAATTTACCTCCACCATCATAGTTCGACAGGGTAAGAGCCATGTGATTGTCGATCAACTATCCCGAATCAAATTTGGGGAACCGGCCGAAGGGGTGAATGATGATTTCCCTGATGTGCACCGATTCTGCATCGCAATCTTACCAGCATGGTACACTGGCATTGGCGAGTACCTCTCCACGTCATAATTCCCAAGGGAGATGCCACTAGGTGAACAGAGAAAACTGGTCCTAAGGAGCCTTACATTCCAAATTATCAACGGACTACTATACAAGATAAGACCAGACAAAGTCCTCAAAAGGTGTCATGGAAGAAGTTCTAAGTGTCCTGAGGGAGGCACATGAAGGTCCTGCAGGAGGGCATATGGGCAAAACGGCACAAAAGGTACTACTTGCAGGATGGTGGTGGTCAACGCTGCATAACGACACCAGGGAGTGGGTCGTGAGTTGTGACACATGTCAGCAGATCGGGAAACCACTGAAGAGGGACTTCATGCCTCTGAATCCCTCATACGCCCAGGAATTGTTCGAGAGATGGGGACTTGACTGTGGGACCCCTGAAAGCTAGTAGGACACGAAGATGTAGATACATAGTGGTGGCTATAGAATACTTGACGAAACGGGTCGAGGCATGCGCCTTATCTGATAACTCGATGGTGAGTACAACACGGTTCATTTATGAACAGATCATTACCAGATACGGTATCCCAATCCAATTAACGAGTGACAGAGGAGGCCACTTCGTGAACAATGTGGTAAAACTCCTCACAACGGAATTCAAGATCTTTCATTCTCTCTCCAGCCCATACTATCCCAAAGCAAACAAATAGGCTGAAGCCACGAACAAGATTTTCGTATCAGTGATTTACAAATCCTATGGAGTGGAGAAGGAAGACTAGGAGGAGAAGTTACCTTCAGTCTTATGGGCTTACCGAACCACCTACAAGGTGACCACGGGACAGACGCCATTCCAACTAATGTACGAACAGGAGGCTGTATGTCATGTCCCCATTTTGGCTGACATCGTTTGGCATGACGGATTTGCTTATCATCGACTCTCGTAGGCAAATGGTTTGGAGAGAGGGTCATTATGTTGATCATTTGATTGCATATTGCTGACAGAGCCTACATTCGGTAGAGCCTACATCCAGTTTGGGCCTACATGCAGTTGTAGTGGAGCCTACATCCAAAGTGAGCCTACATCCAGTTGTAGTAGAGCCTACGTTCAGTCTTGAGCCTACGTTCAGTCGTAGTTGGGCCTACATTCAGTTATGAGACATTTGGGCCTACATTGTTATAATTTTGAGTTGAGAAATGTACTTTATTATTATAATGTTATTTTATTATAAAGTACATTATAATTGGATGTTTCTAGAAGTTCTAGCAACTTCTCAAGGAAAAGAATAAATAGAGGGCTTGGGCTTTCATTTGGACATGCTTGGATTTGGGATTTCTTCTACTTCTTCCATTGTGGAGTAATTTGTAGTCTTTTGGGTCTGCAAATACTATTCAATCTTTGGGAACGATAACTCCCCTAGATTGGCATAACTGAGGTAGTGAAATATCTACTGAAGGGTTGCATTATTGGAGTTGGTACTCAGCCAATTCATGTTGGACTTCATTGAGAATTGATGTAGGGGTTTGCAATTGTTGGAATAAGGGTTTGAATTCATCATTTGCATTGGTGAATCCTTTTGGTGAAGATTGGATATCAATTTGTGCATTTTCAAAGAAGTTCATATCAGGGCCTGAACTCACATTTTTGCTCGTACCTCTCAAACTACCTGGAGTTTGATTTTATGCATTTGAGGGGTTATATATTAACCCTAGGCGATTCCAAACATACCATTTTCGGCTGGCAACACCTTGCAAATTATTTCCTAGCAGGGCCGTACATGTCCGTACTGTACGGCCAAGTACAGTACCAGGAGCAGTAGCAGTTTGGGGGTCTGTTTGGGGAGCAGTTCAGTTATCGCTTCATCAGCAATTATCAACAATCAGAGTGCAGCATTCCAGGTTCCTTTATGAGTTTTGGTTGTTGTCATATTAGATGAAAATTGCATGTTTTCAGTCACTGTTACAGCAGTCATACTTAGGCTCTGTTATTATCATTGTAACTGGGTTATCATAGAGTTATAGAACACTGTATTGGGAAAGGGAGTGCATTGTTTGGGTATTGGCATTGCCATAATCTCTGTTATGTAATAGTCCTTATGTGTGCTCAGGGAACAGTCCATTATAACCAGTCATTGCTACACTTTGTAATCAGTTTAGTATTGATCACAATGCAAGTGACCTCGCTGATAGTTCATTATCTTGAAGTCTGAATATTGTCACAGTCATTCATAATCTGAAAACAGTCAATTGGTAATCAGACATTGCTATATTGTAGTTAGGTTGAGATAGTGCATTGCAAGGGTTTGTTCATGTGTGATAGTCATACACTCTCTTGTCACAATTCAGAGTTTGTAACAGTCATATATTTATAGAAAACCAGTCTACTGAACATTGCGATCTGATTTGGAGAAGTATATGATACATTGGCATTTGGGTCTTTTGCATTGCTATCTAGAGTTCTATTGTTGTTCCTTGTATTACATTTCAATATTGGTATTGTTATCTCAATTGTACTTGATGCTCAAAACAACTATCATACTGAAACACAACATCTCAAACAAACAATTCAGTTGCTTGCCAAGTGTTTGACGGATTGTCTCAGTTCAGATTTGGGGGTTTTTAGTGGCCTTTATAGTAAGGGTCATTACAGTGGTATCAGAGCGGTTTTCTTGCCATCCTGTTGGGTAAGAACCGTCTTTGCATGAGTGACCAGCACTTGATTGATTTCAGTATAGACAGGAATAGTACAGAGTTTCAGAGGACACGATCGTGGGCAACAGATAGACACAATAGAAATGATGGTTATTCAGACATCCGAGATGAACTTAAGAGAATAGATCAGAACTTGTCTAAACAGTGGAATAAGCACCACCGTGTGATGAATGATATACTGTGTGACCCAGCTAAGGTGAATAAGTTATCAAGTCTTTTATTTGGCAGATCTTCTCGCAGGAGAGATAACATAAGATCGGCTGACACAGTTACCAGAAACCTTCATGAGGATTTTGAGGAACAAGTTAGTATTCCGACAGATGTTTCAGTTTCTACTCAGCCATAGGAGGAAGTGGTGAAGGACACTATGCGGATTGATAATAACTGTCAACTTGGTACTCAAGTTGAGACAGTTGTATACAGGTTGCCTGAGGATGATGTCACAGGTGCTCAGAATAGTAACTACAGCACAATGGATTCAGATGATGATTGTGAGGAGGTTGTTGTGCATGATGATGAGATACATATCAGCGATGAGCAGACATTGAGTATTCATGACTTTGCTGATAGAGAGTATCAGGCACAGTTAGACGCTACATCACACGAGGTTGAGGGACATAGCACTTCACATGTTTTGTCCAGTCAGCTTAGGGTAAGCGAGGATGGGATTGTGACTTCATTATCTCATCGTGACAGGATGTGGGAGATGATGGAGGATCATATCCGGATGATTCAGTCACAAAGTAGACATAAGGGAGTACAGGCGCAGACCTCTTGTATTGACTTACAAGCGATTAGGGAAGGAATGGGAACGATGAAGATGAGTTATTTACATCTTCTTTCGGATCGTGACCATCTTCTTACCCTTGCCGGAGACTATTTAGACGCCTTGAGGAGGAAGGAGGAGGAAGCTGTCAGGCTTTCTCGTGAGCTAGAGGATACCCGAGCCTCTTTGTTGAGTACTCCATTGGCATTACAGGACTCGGAGAGACATGCTGATTTGATACAGGGAGATATCACAAGCACACCGGATTGTGTGATTTGCTCTGATAGTGGTTACGATACAGTTGATCCTGATGATGTTACAGTAGTTGAGGATACTGTCACATTTGAGGATAGTACAGTTGATCAGAGTGGTGCAGCAAAGAGACATGTGGACGAGCTTTGTCTTGAGGTGAGTTCAGTTCAGGAGTTAGCGCATATGGTAGACTCAGCTTTCTTTTACAGTCAAATCACATGTGGTTGATGATGATATGAGTATGTCTAGCATTCACATTCCGAATTCAGAGAGTGTAATGAGTACAGTAGACAAGTGCGTGGCGTTAGTTGGTATTAGTCATATTACTCAGGTGAGGAATTTGCTTGAGTTACCAGCTGATTCTAGTTTACGGATGTGGATTCGGGATTATTACATTGGCGTTTGGGACTCTGTTGACTGGAGATCTTTATCATCTATTGGTAGCAGTGATTGTTTGGATGCTATCATGGATTTGCTTAGCAGATTATACGGTGTTGTTCTCATTCATACCAGCAGCTTACCAGATGCTAGTATTAGTTTTTATACACCGGTGTTGGGAGTTGTGTGCATTTCCAGTCGACCACTCAGGATGCAGTGGGCTTGTGATGAGTCAGGCACATCTGAGATGTTAGTGTTTACAGGTGAGTCCCAAGATCGTGTTGCTACAAAGGACATCCAGGAGTATGGTATGGACAGTTTTGAGGACTTAGCTTCCTCGGCAAATTCTTTTGTTATAGCGGAGTTGGGTAGTGATGCTACAGTTTTTGATACTCCATATGATGATGTGAGCTTTGGAGTTGACTTGCAGAGTATGGATGGTAGTACTCCAGAGATTAGTGACTTTGAGGATACTCTTTTGGACAGTGCATCAGAGGAGGATTGTAAGAGACAATCTAGCCAGCACCATCATGTGTCTAGTCAATTGAGAGTTAGTGAGCGAGACATTGCTATCGCTTGCCAGCATTTCGATGCTGCTCGTCAGTTGTTAGCAGTTCACGAATGGGGTTCTCCTACTAGCGATGAGCAGGGAGGCAGTTACCTTTCCTTGATAGAGATCCACTCTTTGTGGGAGGCTATCCGGATTCTGAGACAGAATTATATGCAGTTGGTAGCCGACAGAGATCATCTTATGAAATGGGGCAGTACAGCATATGATGCCTTGTTGGTCAAGGAAGGTGAAGTGAGTGAGCTTACTCAACAGCTCGAGGTGACTTCTGAGGTACTTGAGAGTACGCAATTGGCTTTCGAGGAGTCACAGTTTCATTTGGCTGAGGTGACCATGGAGTTAGAGCGACTGCAGTCTTTACCAGATTCTGTACAGTCACAGGTTGTGGTGTCTGGTGATCCGAGGATGTCCATGGTTGAGATTGTCAGAGATAGTGGAGATGGGGATGCATCCATCCTTGATACTAGCATTGGCATATAGGGTTCTCTTCCACTGGGGTCAGGTTCAGTTGAGTTGGGTGCTGTAGCTGAACATTGTGGTATGTTTGACATGGTGGTGGTCTCTACTACTGATGGCGTGGAGACTGGTGATGTATCAGAGATTATGTGTGATGTTGGTGAGCCGGCAGTTGGCATGGTTCCTACTAGTGATACTACTCCCTTGGCAATGTCTTCGGAGGTAGTAGTCAGTTCCGATTTGGTTAGTGATCAATTGCAGTTAGTTTCATCTGGATTGCAGTATGAGCCACTGACTGAGATTGGCGCATTCTATCGGCATTACATTATGAGGTATGCTCATCAGTTTACCTTTGATGACCATGTTGATGAGATGATGTTACGTAGATATACTTTGGTCCCTAGTGCTTGTCATCAGTTATGGGATGGTTTGACGCCACGGGATGAGAGTTGTGATGAGAATGTCATGGCGATAGGTTCTGCAGTTGATATCTTGATAGTGCATGACTTAGAGCAGGAGTTTGGGAGTGATACCTCAGCGGTTGTTGTTATTGATTCTACTCCTTTGGCTATGTCATCTCCTGACTTGGTGATCAGTCACAGTGGGTTGTATTACCTGTGCATGGTGAGCTATTGACTGAGGTTGGTTCTTTTTATCAGCATCATACTGCAGGATATGTTCATCAGTTTGCATTTGATCCATGTGTTGAGGAGTTGATGGCAGGCAGATTTGGTTTGGGTTCTAGTTCTTGCTATCCATCATGTGATGATTATTCACCATCAACAGTACATGGTAGTTATGGTTATGAGACAGTGGTCGGTGAGTTGCAGAGTTGTTTTCACTCCAGGAGTTGTACAGTGTGTGGATTTTCCGTACTTAGCGCAGTTTCATTCGGGAGTGTTCACCATTGTCGCAGAGTTGGATTGTGCGCTCTACATAGGCCAGTGGGATGTGTTGGTGATATTTACTATGTTGGCAGTTTGAGTTGTCCTCTCTACTTGGGTTCTGATATTTCGAGGGTTTGTTTCTCGTGGGTTCCTGACTCTGGCAGTTGTGATGTTGGAATTTGGTTGAGTTGTATTTGTCAGTTTGATTATGGATTCCTCTTGATTATATTTCAGAGAATATTGCAGGAGCTTGCATTAATTGATAGCAGTTTAGATCATGACAACATTTGGGATCCAGGTGGATTAATTGGTTTATTGTTTAGCCATTGCTTGGGGACAAGCAATTTCAGGAAGGGCGGACTGTCATGTCCCCATTTTGGCTGACATCGTTTGGCATGACGGATTTGCCTATCATCGACTCTCGTAGGCAAATGGTTTGGAGAGAGGGTCATTATGTTGATCATTTGATTGCATATTGCTGACAGAGCCTACATTCGGTAGAGCCTACATCCAGTTTGGGCCTACATGTAGTTGTAGTGGAGCCTACATCCAGTTGTAGTAGAGCCTACGTTCAGTCTTGAGCCTACGTTCAGTCGTAGTTGGGCCTACATTCAGTTATGAGACATTTGGGCCTACATTGTTATAATTTTGAGTTGAGAAATGTACGTTATTATTATAATGTTATTTTATTATAAAGTACATTATAATTGGATGTTTCTAGAAGTTCTAGCAACTTCTCAAAGAAAAAAATAAATAGAGGGTTTGGGCTTTCATTTGGACATGCTTGGATTTGGAATTTCTTCTACTTCTTCCATTGTGGAGCAATTTGTAATCTTTTGGGTCTGCAAATACTATTCGATCTTTGGGAACGATAACTCCCCTAGATTGGCATAACTGAGGTAGTGAAATATCTACTGAAGGGTTGCATTATTGGAGTTGGTACTCAGCCAATTCATGTTAGACTTTATTGAGAATTGATGTAAGGGTTTGCAATTGTTGGAATAAGGGTTTGAATTTATCATTTGCATTGGTGAATCCTTTTGGTGAAGATTGGATATCAATTTGTGCATTTTCAGAGAAGTTCATATCAGGGCCTGAACTCACATTTTTGCTCGTACCTCTCAAACTACTTGGAGTTTGATTTTATGCATTTGAGGGGTTATATATTAACCCTAGGCGATTCCAAACATACCATTTTCGGCTGGCAACACCTTGCAAATTATTTCCTAGCAGGGCCGTACATGTCCGTACTGTACAGCCAGGTACAGTACCAGGAGCAGTAGCAGTTTGGGGGTCTGTTTGGGGAGCAGTTCAGTTATCGCTTCATCAGCAATTATCAACAATCAGAGTGCAGCATTCCAGGTTCCTTTATGAGTTTTGGTTGTTGTCATATTAGATGAAAATTGCATGTTTTCAGTCACTGTTACAGCAGTCATACTTAGGCTCTGTTATTATCATTGTAACTGGGTTATCATAGAGTTATAGAACACTGTATTGGGAAAGGGAGTGCATTGTTTGGGTACTGGCATTGCCATAATCTCTGTTATGTAATAGTCCTTATGTGTGCTCAGGGAACAGTCCATTATAACCAGTCATTGCTACACTTTGTAATCAGTTTAGTATTGATCACAATGCAAGTGACCTCGCTGATAGTTCATTATCTTGAAGTCTGAATATTGTCACAGTCATTCATAATCTGAAAACAGTCAATTGGTAATCAGACATTGCTATATTGTAGTTAGGTTGAGATAGTGCATTGCAAGGGTTTGTTCATGTGTGATAGTCATACACTCTCTTGTCACAATTCAGAGTTTGTAACAGTCATATATTTATAGAAAACCAGTCTACTGAACATTGCGATCTGATTTGGAGAAGTATATGATACATTGGCATTTGGGTCTTTTGCATTGCTATCTAGAGTTCTATTGTTGTTCCTTGTATTACATTTCAATATTGGTATTGTTATCTCAATTGTACTTGATGCTCAAAACAACTATCATACTGAAACACAACATCTCAAACAAACAATTCAGTTGCTTGCCAAGTGTTTGACGGATTGTCTCAGTTCAGATTTGGGGGTTTTTAGTGGCCTTTATAGTAAGGGTCATTACACTGTAGTCCCAATGGAGTTCATGGTGCCAAGTCTCCGGATAGCAATTGATAATAAACTTGGAGACATGGAGAGCCTTCGCGAACACCTGCACGCCCTAAATAAATTGGATGAGTGGTAAACAATGGCGCAATGGGCAGCGAACATAGCATAGTAGCAAAGAAAACATTGGCATGATAAGCATATCCGGTGGGCCAAATTTTCACCAGGTCAACTTGTTCTTAAGTATAATGGACAGAACGAGATTAAACCAGGCAAATTTAAGGTGAAGTGGTTGGCACCTTATAAGGTCCGCGAAGTTGGAGCGAATGGAGTGATTAAGTTGTGGACGCTCGACGGTACGGAGATTTCGAATGCCGTGAATGGATCCAAATTGAAGCCATATCACAAACAGCGCCAGGACAACGACCCCATCCACACAGGCAAACCCAGGCAGCCAAGAGAAAATTATAAAAAAAAAGAGAGGAACCGTCGAAAGGCACTGAACAATGACCACCACCGAACGGTGGCAAGTCACCGACGGTGACAATTCACCACTATAAAGAAGAAGGCCCATGGCCATATAAGCATTCATTCCACACAGTAATTCTTCAACAGCGACTGTAGGGTGGGAATTTTTGTATGCAACGAAGACTTACGGCGATCGTACGGTGTCGTATGGTGGTGAGAGGAGGACTAGAACACAGGTGTCGTACAAGGACAAGCAAGTTAGAGGTTTTCAAATACAAGTGTTTGTACGACAGCCAGCCAAGGGGCAGCATTGAATATTTTATTTAAAAGATCTAGAGAAGGAAGGTAAGGGAAGATGAGAAAATTAAAGAAACGGTTATGGATTCAGCTGGCAAACGAAGATGGAGAAAACAGTTACAGAACATAGACAAGAAAGCTAAGCTGCTACCTTCGGGAGTGAAAGTAGCAGGCGCAATGGATGTTGAGAATTCAAAGAAGAAAACAGCAGACCCAAAGGAGGCAGTGACTGCACAAAACATCACATTTGAGGGCTTCAATGGCGTGGAATGCAGAAAATGGTGGCAGGAGACGCCTAACGATGACGTGGTAAAAGAGAGTCTTAGACACGCGAGGGTTCATTGGGCCATTCTGATGCCCTTGTTTCATATAAAAGATTTCGAGCCTCATCTGCGACAAATGATAGAAACATTTGATACATTTCACGTACCAGCACCTTCCGCTACTTGGGACACAATATTACAGTTTCATTCCACGCCGCTGATTTCAGTAAAGTTTTTCGAATTCCAAGAAAGAAGGGGCAAAAGATTGACACCAAACCCAGGAAGTTGACGCAAAAGGTCAAAGAAATGTGGATATGGAGGGTTGCAGGAGATGTCACGCCTGATAAAGTAAAAGCCTTAGCGAAAACAACAGCAGGGAAGGGATTAAAGAGGTCTAAAATCGCCGAAGGACACTTGCGGTGCATTATGGATGTAATTAAAAGTCGGCTCACCAGTGCTAACAGAGCCTCCGACATCACCATTACACAATTCCATTGATGTGTGGTATTTTGAATGGCACAATATATGACTAGGCAACGCTGCTTGCTCACAGGATGTATGACTTCTTGACCTTACAAAACCATACTTTCTATATGCCGCATCATGCCATCGGGCTATTTTTGGAAGCCACACGGTTGCAGATTCCAGAAGAGAAGCTAGTGGTGAGACCGAAGAGTATCATATCCCCAAACGAACCCCTGATTTTCATGTGGAGGTACTTGGATACCGGGGAGGTGTCGTCAAGACCGAAGAGGAAATGTCAGCAGGAAACAAAGTCAGAAGATATAGATAGTGGCCGAGAGCCAACGTCGTCTGGTGGTAGCAGTTCCTCCTAGACTAGCAGCCACTGTCGTATGGAGTTGCAGGTGGAGCCCGCACCAAGGCCTGTATTGTTCACTCCACCACAACTTGGGGCTATTCAGTTTACACCGCCCCCGGCCACTGCCATACCTGTTGCGGTTCCCATTCCGGTATTCGGGCAACTGAGGGCACCAGTAGTTTTGAGTCCAATTGTACCAATGATCAGGCGAGATGGGGATATCCCTACGGCAAAAGGAATGGATTTGCCAGATTTACCTATGATGGAAATAGCAGTATCTGGCCAGCTGGTAGAGGTTGGAGATAGCATGGAGTCGTCTGTTCCGGTAGCAACGGAGGTTGACCAGCTGGAGCCCCTAGAAGAGAGGGTGGGGCAGATTGCGCACAGAGAGTTAGAGGAGGTCGATAATAGTATCACACGACAGGCTACAATGAAAGAGTGGCTTACTATGTTTGACATGGCACCAATGGAGGAACCCGTGAGGTTCTCCCCTCGTCCAGAGGAGATAGTTCCAGCAGAGGTTGTTGATCCCATGAATGGGAGCCTACCTGAGGCTATGGCAAAGGTACGGGCGGAGGTACCAATCATGTTGTCTTCTGAGGAATAGTAGGAGACTGGGGATAGTGAGGATAGGGAGGCAGGGCCTGAGACTCAGCTATTCGTCAGCCACAGCAAAGGGACGACATGGAGGCCTTCTAGACAGGGGTAGTGACACGAGGTCAGGAGATGGTAGCTAGGGCACAGTGGCAGGCACTCGAGGATGTAGCCACGGACTTGCAACGCCTCCTCACCTTCGTGAGAGAGGAGTATCCTGTCCAATTTGCTTCATGCTTCAGAGGGGATTGGCCAAGTCATGAGACGTCGGCTATGTTGGATGCTTGGCAGGTGGCAGAACCTATCGTAGCCAGTCCGGTAGAGGCATTGGTAACCAAATTGGAGAGGGCTTTCCGAAGTCAGTATTATGCATTACAGCGGATGGAGCACTCATATGAGATTGAGCATAGGGTGGCATTCGAAGCTCAGCAGGTGTTGTACACTCGCATTGCTAGTTTGGAGCAATCCCTGAATGAGCAGCGTAGGGAATGGACCACCAGGATGGTCGCGTGGGATAGGGAGAGAGCTGCCATGGATGCGTATGTGGAGACTTAGCGGAGGGAGAAGGCTGATAGAGAGATACAGGTTGCAGCAGAGTAGGCTGCCCTTACTCAACAGCGCTCCTCAGTTACTGAGGAACGCGACCGTGTGGTTCAGGAGAGGAACTTGGCACAAGCTTTGGCGGACGCCAAACTGCAGGAACTTCTAAAGGCAACAGCTATGGTAAAGTCCTCCTTGGAACACGAGCTGAGGGTCGAGGGCCAGCTGAAGGCTAGGACAAAGCAGGTGTATGCCATCAGAGAGCAGTTAACACTGTTAGTAGGATCAACTTCTTCAGGGAAGCCCTTCTCAGCCCCCTCCGAGTTCTTAGTCATTCATTTTGGTCTTGTTATTGTATATAGTCATCATTCTTCTTTTGTTGTTGTCGTCAAGAGACGACTTTCTTTTTTTTTTTGGGGGGGGGGGGGTGATGTTAGCCGGAAAGACTACTTTATGTTATGTCTTGTATTAGTTATGTTGTCCCAATGATAATTAGTTATTACCGAAGGGCAACTGGTTTGGGTGGCAACGTTTGGTCACACCCTTTCGGGTAGATAAATGTGTACCACCTACGGGTGAATGGGGGCAATCATGATGTGAATGCAATTGCAAGTTATGAATGATTAATGAAAGCATCTAGTGTTCTCTGATATATTCTGTATTCACTACATTTCCTGTACTGTGTCTATGCACTATTAAGTTTACCCTAGCGGGAAAACATCCCTTATATGCATTCCATCGTAATGTGCATGAGGAATTCTCTTTAGGCTTTTCCCAATCCATACCCATTATTAAGTACCATGGGAGATCATACAAGGCACCTCAAGCCTATCCATCAAGCCCAAGAGCACAGAATGAGACCCGCCATTCAACCTCCCAGTCCCTCTAGGGTCACCACTACTCGAATGATGCTACTTGCGTTCCTTGCATGTACCATATCCCCCCTCCATAATGGGATGGCTTAATGGTTGTAGGCTTCATAGGAATTTTCATCATTGTTAATTATGTATACATTCCTACTTCCCATCAAATGGAAGACAAGATAATCGATCAGCCAAATCAAAATGCACTATGCACCATAACAATGCCTTGAACAGTATATAAACTGTTGTCTAATTCATTAACTGTGAGACTGCAGATCTCTTGCTCAGTTGCATTCTTATTCCCTCTTCGATGCCTTGCTGACTACTTTCTATCATGGTTTTATATTCTCTTGTTTCCCTCAAAAAATGCAATCTTCAGAGGTATCTGCCCTTCCATAAGGGAGTGTGTCCTTTGTTAGTAATGCCTCTTCATAGCTATTATTCATCACAAACAATTCCTTTACATACTTGAATCGTTGGAATGGAATTGTTCTTCTTACTTCCGGGCAACCTTTAAGATCTGCCTTAAATGTCTGCCCTAAATCCGCTTGTATGTCTGCTCTACTTCTACTTTATATATTTTCTTACTTCTGCTCAAACTCTGGTTAAAGATCTGATTATATATTTGCTCTTAGATCTGCTAGAAGTACTCACAAAGATCTACTTTTATTAATATTTCTCCTCTCACACAAGTCTTTTGCAGTACCCATAATATCTGGCTTTTTCTCCTCCTCAAATAAAACCTTCTTCCCTTTATATCTTCCAATGTAAGGGAGAGGTCACATCTCTTCATCATATATGCCTTTTGGCAAGTGTGATGTCCCCTTCTAGCTAGAGACATCACTCTAGTTTTGATTAGCCTATCAGTGGACCCTCGTAGGCTAGTAGAGATGTATATAGGGTCATTTCGGGCACAGAGGTGGTATGGTGATCTGATGGTTCAACATTTGCAGAGCTCAATATCTTCGGTTTGGTATAGAGAGACCTTTTGGCTCAGATATATGGATTTTGCTCTTTTGGGCAAAGATTGTTATTTTTGGGTGTATTTTCAAGCTATAGAGATGGGCCCCGACTATTTTTAGAAATTGATTTAGGCACATGGGGAATTGTTATGCCAGCTCCAGTTTCTGACAGTTTAGCCAGATTCACAGTATTGAGGGAGATATTGCATTTTCAGTGGCCTAGTATTTAATTAATAATCAACGATTTAATATTAAGTTGTAAAATGACTTTATATTAAATCACTTAAGTTATGGGTCCAGGCATCATGAAGGGGGCCAAATTAATGAATTAATTTATTGGCACTTTTCCCTAAGTCGGAGACTTAATAAATTAAACATTTCATTTAATGTTATTGCATTAGATGTATTCTTTATGGAGAAAATTGCAAGAATGCTTTTTGGGTGCGATTTAGGGATTTGAGGCTTATTTATGTTGGGCATGAGATTGGAGAGGTATCCATTGTTATTGCTATTGATCAATTGATTTGTCTTGAGCTTTGAGAAGAGTTTCATCTTCTGTCATTGGAGAACATAGTTCTGTGCATCTCCATTTGAGTTGGTGAAATATCCAGTGAATTTGGAATATCAGAGTTTCATTCAGAGACTTTGTTTGTGCTTCTACAGTATTGTTTTTTTAGCAGTCAGGAAGGAAGAAAACAATTTATTATTGCAGAATAAGGAGGAACAAGCTACAGCAGGTTTTCATACAAGTTGCAGCCCAAAAATGAGAGAATTGCAGCCTACAAGCGAATTGGTGCAAATCCCAAGGCCTGTGATTTTTATCTAAAAATCAAATAAATTATATATGGTGCGTGCTTGCTGGTTGAAGGTTAAAAAAAGGAACAGTGGGATCAAATTAGGCATTACCAAGTTGGAAGAAAAGATTCCTACAACAACTGATGTACTCTTCCAGGTTTTTTATGTATTTCATAGCTGCCTTTGGTGATCATTTTTCAATAAAGGATTGTCTAGATTTTTACTTGTATTTCATTAGAAAATAAATAGAAGTTGCAGCAGTATTTCAAATTGTTTCAGAATTTCACATTATGGTATATTTGCTTTTTGCTCTAAAACTTGTGAAAAGCACAAAAAAATTATAAACTTTCAAAACAAATATTGAGACAAAACAGCTTCAGCAATTAAAGCCTATGAAGGGTTCTTACAGTGGTATCAGAGCTAAATCCTGCCATCCTAAGGGTTTAGTAATTACATGCAGCCAGAGGAAATTGGTCCACAGGTATTATACACACAGGAGAGTCTTACTTGAAGGTGAACAAGTCTTAGAACCACAGTCGATCACCATAGGCAATAGGCGTGATGATAGCCCACGAAGGGTAAATAGGAACAATGAAGAACAAGAAACCAGGGAGTTTTATAGAGCCATGGCTACAGGGCAGCAACAAGTAGCTCAAGCATTGCAGGCTCTTACCACTATGATAGAGCGCATGAACCCTCCAGCAAGATAGGATCAAGAACAAGAGGATAACAAGAGTGCTATAGGTTCTCCACAGGCACAGAGGACACACTCTAGGACAGCAGATAGACCCACACGTCCTACCTTTCCTAGGGAGGAACCAATGCAGGATCCAGTAGAGAAATTTGGGGATGACATGTTTGCAAACATCCTTATGGCTGCAAATGATGAGTGGGAACTATTGGCCCCACATGTGCAAGAAAGGATGACCTTTGAAAGGTTTGTGAACCAAAGGAGAGAACACTATCGTGCAGTCAGACAGGACAGGAGACCCAGGGGGCAGAATAATGAATTAAAGCGTGCTACAAGCAAACTTTCTTTGTCTACTTTTGATAGTAGTGGTAGATTGACAGCGCAAGCTTGGATCCACAAGCTTGATACCTTCTTAGCATTGAGGCCTATGTCAGAGATTGAGGCAATAAAATATGCCACTTTACATTTGGAGGGAGTAGCACACGATTGGTGGTATCATGGGTTGATCACTCTTCAGCACAACCAGGTGACTTCTTATCAGGACTTTGTGGACAGATTGGTTGAGAGCTTTGACAGGAAAGATCCAGAGGTCTACTTTAGAGACCTGGCACAGCTCAAACAGACAGGGAGCTTAGAGCATTTTATTAATGAGTTTCAGCGGTCCTCAGTTATGGTGCTAGACATATCAGAAAGGAGGTTGATAGTATTATGTACTGAAGGCTTATCTGAACCAGTTAGAGGTTGGGTAAAGGCTTTTGATCCTTTCACATTGAATGATGCTATGAAGAAACCCAGAAGCATGGAGCATGCAGCCCCAGTAAATAAATTTCAGCCCAAGGCAACTTCCTCCAACAAAGACAATAAGCCATTCTTTAAGAAACCAGAGAGGACTGAATTTAAAATCGAAAATAGAGATGAATCTTTTGCACCTCTTAACAGGGAAACACTTAATGATTTGTGGAAGAAGAAATTGTGTTTCTATTGCAAAGGACCTTATGACATAAACCATGATTGTCTTTTAAGACCCAAGGGCAAAGCAAACAGGGTTATGTGGGCTTATTATGAGGATTTTGATTCTGAAAATGAGGAATCAGTTGAAGAAAAGGAAAGCATGGGTGATGAAAAGCTGAACCAAATGGCTACAAGTGATGAAAAGACTGAGGGTAGACTTAAGGAGGCCCATCTCACCAATGTGCAGCAGGAGGGATCATTCAGGATGAGGGGAGTATTGGCAGGACAGCGAGTTATCACCTTGCTCGATACGGATGTCACTCATAATTTTATTGATTCCAGGTTGGTTGAGAGGCACGGGATTCAGACAAAGCAGTTTGAGGGTTTGAGAGTGAGGGTAGTTGATGGCTACGTCCTCAAATGTGATAGGAAGATTATAGGTCTACCCCTGAGGATTAATAACTTTGACTTCAAAGCTGATTTTTATGTTGTAAACATGGATGACACAAATCTAGTACTTGGTATGACTTGGTTGCATGACATTGGAGTGTTCACCCTCGATTTGAGAGACATGGAGATGAAGTTCCAAACGGATGGAAAGACACATATACTTAAGGCCATCTGTGACAGTGAGTTTAGGATGATGTCTTGCAGATGCATGGGGAGTTTGTTGAGACATGACCAGGTTGAGTGGGCAGCCCGTTGCACTTTGATGCCATCACAGGGGCAGCAACATTCGGAGTATCACCCAAACATACAAGCGCTGAGAATCAAGCATAGTAAGGTGTTCAATGACATTCCACCAAGTAGTCCTCCTAATAGAGGTATTGAGCACATCATTGAGTTGGAGGAGGGTGCCAAACCCATTATGATTACACAATACAGGCATCCAAAAAGATTGAAGGATGAAATAGAAAAGACCATCAAGGAGTTACTGAATATGGGTCATATTAGACCAAGTAAATCTCCTTTCGCTTCTATAGTGGTACTAGTGAAGAAGGATGGCACGCTCAGGATGTGCATTGATTATAGGGTCTTGAAAAGAAAGACCATTAAAAACAGGTACCCCATCCCACGGATTGACGAGTTAATAGATGAGCTTCACGGTTCATGTTTCTTTTCTAAAATTGATTTGAGATCGGGATATCATCAGATCCGAGTCAGAGAGCAGGATGTAGAGAAGACAACATTCAGATGTCATTGTGGTCACTTCGAGTTTGTAGTTATGCCATTTGAGCTAACTAATGCTCCAGCTACTTTCCAGTCCACAATGAACAGGGTCTTCTAGCCTCAGTTGAGGAAATTTGTATTGGTCTTCTTTGATGACATCCTTGTTTATAGTAAAACATGGGATGAGCACTTGCGCCACTTGGACACAGTGTTGGGTATTTTGAGCAGAGAGTCCTTGTACGCAAAGGAGTCAAAATGTGATCTGGGATTGTCAGAGTTATTATATTTGGGTCACATTATCAGTGCATAGGACGCACGCATGGATCCTGAAAAGATTTGTGCTATCATTGAGTGGCCTCCTCCAGTGAACCTTACACAGTTGAGAGGATTTATGGGTTTGTGTGGGTTCTGCAAGAGGTTTCTCAATGGGTATTCCAGGCACGTAGCACCCCTGACTGTTTTGATGAGAAAAGGGGTGTTCTTGTGGACTCCTGAGGTACAGGAGTGTTTTGATAAGTTCAAGTAGTTGATGACTTCATGCCCAATGTTAGCTTTACCAGATTTCAGCAAACCATTTGAGCTACATTGTGATGCATCCGGAGAGGGGGTTGGAGCGGTGCTTATGTAGACAAGCACCCGATTGTTTATGAAAGTAGGAAGCTCAAGGGACTTGAGAGGAGCTTCAGCATTTACGATAAGGAAATGTTGGCCATAATGCATGCTTTGGCCAAATTCAGGCAGTACTTAGTGGGCAGCAAGTTTTGCATAAAAACAGACCATGACAGCCTGAAACATTTCCTGGGGCAGCAAGATCTTAATGACAGGCAGCAGAAGTGGGTGAGTAAATTACAGTCATATGATTTTGATATTACCTATTTCAAAGGGACATAGAATGTTGTAGCAGATGCCTTGTCACGCACCCCATTTGAACCTGATGACAGACATATCTGAGGATTGGAGACACTTGATCCTTGCAGAGTATGAAAAGGATACATGAGCATCAGGATTTATAGATGAAACCGTACAGGACAGTGATTATAGCCTTGTGAATGAGCTTATCATTTACAAAGGGCACGTCTATTTGGCTCCAAATCAAAGGTGAGGAAGATGGTGTTGAGGATTTATCACGATTCACCTATGGCAAGACATCCTGTTTTTTATAAAACCTACCGGCAGATTCGTGAGTGTTTTTCTTGGAAAGGGCTCAAAGCTGAGGGTGTTGCAGTATGTTAGAGAGTGTCCTACTTGTCAGCAGAATAAACAGGAACACTCTTACCCAGCCGGTTTACTACAGCCGCTTCTGATTCTTGATAGGAAGTGGGAGTGTTTGTCCATGGACTTCATCACAGGACTGTCGAGAGCCCAAGGCAGAGACTGTATATATGTTGTTGTTGATCGGCTTATGAAGTTTGCCCACTTCTTTCCGATCACGGATTCATATACTGCTATGCAGGTGGCAGAATTGTTCTTTCGAGAGGTATTCAGGTTGCATGGCTTACGACGGAGCATAGTCAGTGACAAGGATAGCAGGTTTATGAGTCATTTTTGGCAAAAGTTATTCAAATTATGCGGGACAGAGCTCACTCTAAGTACTAGCTACCACCCCTAGACAAATGGACAAATTGAAATAGTCAACAAATGGGTGGAGGGATATCTCAGGAACTACATAGCAGGGTAGCAGAAGGCTTGGGTTAAGTGGATTTATCTGTGTGAATATGGCTACAATTCCACTTATCACATGTCTATCCATATGTCACATTTCATGGCATTGTATGGATATGAGGCACCAAATTTCATGGATCTGTTGTTGGCCGATAGTAGGGTGCCTAGTGCTGGTGATTTGCTGCAGGAGAACCAAGACATTGTAAAAACTCTTAAGGAGAATATCACTAAGGCACAAAATCAACAGAAGTAGTATGCGGGTCAAAAGAGGACTGAGCAGTCATTTGAGGTTGGTGATATGGTATACTTGATGTTGCAGTCGTACCGTCAGTCTACTCTCAAAAAGAGTGTTGCTGAGAAACTTAAGTCACGGTATTATGGACCCTTCAGGATGACCAGGAGAGTTGGTGAGGTGGCTTATGAGTTGGATTTGCCAGCTGAGAGCAGAGTCCATAATGTTTTTCATGTGTCACGTCTCAAAAAGGCGTTAGGACACCAAATTGTTCCTTCTACAGTGCTTCCACCCTTGGATGATGAGGGAAAATTGGTTTTAGTGCCAGAGGCTATCATTGAGTTTAGGGAGAGGAATTTGAGGAGGCGTACTATCAGGGAGTACTTGGTAAAATGGAAGGACATGCCAGTTGAGGATGCTACGTGGGAGAGCGAGGAGATTTTACAACATCCGAAGTTGAGGTTGCTTGAGGACAAGCAATTTCGAGAAGGGCGGACTATGATGTCCCCTTCTAGCTAGAGACATCACTCTAGTTTTGATTAGCCTATTAGTGGACCCTAGTAGGCTAGTAGAGATGGATAGAGGGTCACTTCGGGCACAGAGGTGGTATGGTGATGTGATGGTTCGACGTTTGCAGAGCTCAATGTCTTTGGTTTGGTATAGAGATACCTTTTGGCTCAAATATATGGATTTTGCTCTTTTTGGCAAAGATTGCTATTTTTGGGTGTATTTTTTATTCATAGAGATGGACCCAGGCTATTTTTAGAAATTGATTTAGGCACATGGGGAATTGTTATGCCAGCCCCAATTTCTAACGATTCAGCAAGATTCACAGTATTGAGGGAGATATTGCATTTTCAATGACCTAGTATTTAATTAATAATCAACGATTTAATATTAAGTTGTAAAATGACTTTATACTAAAACACTTAAGTTATGGGTCCAGGCATCATGAAGGGGGCCAAATTAATGAATTAATTTATTGGCACTTTTCCCTAAGTTGGAGACTTAATAAATTAAACATTTCATTTAATGTTATTGCATTAAATGTATTCTTTATGGGGAAAATCATAAGAATGCTTTTTGGGTGCGATTTAGGGATTTGAGGCTTATTTATGATGGGCGTGAAATTGGAGAGGTATCCATTGTTATTGCTATTGATCAATTGATTTGTCTTGAGCTCTGAGAAGAGTTTCAGCTTTTGTCATTGGAGAACATAGTTCTTCTGTGCATCTCCATTTGAGCTGGTGAAATATCCGATGAATTTGGAATATCAGAGAGTTTCATTCAGAGATTCTGTTTGAGCTTCAACAGTATTGTTTTTTTAGCAGTCAGGAAGGAAGAAATCAATTTATTATTGAAGAATAAGGAGGAACAAGCTACAGCGGGTTTTCATACAAGTTGCAGCCCAAAAATGAGAGAATTGTAGCCTACAGGCAAATTGGCGCAAATCCCAAGGCCTGCGATTTTTATCTAAAAATCAAATAAATTATATATGGTGTGTGCTTGCTGGTTGAAGGTTAAAAAAAAGAGTAGTGGGATCAAATTAGGCATTACCGAGTTGGAAGAAAAGATTCCTGCAGCAGCTGGTGTACTCTCCCAGGTTTTTTAAGCATTTCATAGTTGCCTTCGGTGATCATTTTCCAATAAAGGATTGTCTAGATTTTTACTTGTATTTCATTAGAAAATAAATAGAAGTTGCAGCAGTATTTCAAATTATTTCAGAATTTCAGATTATGGTATATTTGCTTTTTGCTCTAAAACTTGTGAAAACCACAAAAAAATTATAAACTTTCAAAACAAATATTGAGACAAAACAGCTTCAGTAGTTAGAGCCTGTGAAGGGTTCTTACAGCAAGAGAGAACCTTTCACAGTCAGCACCCTTTGGAAGTGTACAACCCTTTATAATTATTAATTTCTGCCCTTTGCAAGAGTCACTTCCTTATTTACTTCTCATTCCTTTACTAATCCTTCCTTGATTCTCATGTTCCATTCTTTCTTACTTCCCTTCTTTTCCGTCAAGTGAAGTTCTCTCCCCTCCCTTTTATATCTCATGTTTGAGGGAGACACAACTTTTCAATTCATGGCATTGACCATTCACTTACTGAACTAAATTTTAATTATTTTTTATTTTATTCTTTTATATTTTTTATTTAATTATTATTATTTATTATTAAAGCCTATTTCAAGAAGGGGACATGACAATTGATCATATCACAATTACAATTAAGAAAATCAACAATGATAACAATGAATATTACGATCATTAATATTGATTATCCTTTGTGGAGATAAATGTAACTGTTTCTGCATATGCCCAAAATGGGTAATAGCACCCATTGCAGTTTTTCTATTGGAATTTGCTTTCTATGCTTGTAAAAGTTCTGAAAGTCTCATCACAAAACGCACAAGATGTTCATTTTTTTAAGAAATGATTCCATCTAAATGGGCACGTCTATACTCACAGCAATAATGGATTCAGGTTACAAGTGGGGCCCTTCCTTTCCTCATCATTGGATAGGCAAGTAGCTCATCGATTGAGCAGCTATTAACCACATCTAGATGTTAGGTTTGAATCTTACAATTTTAAACAAGGTGTCAGAGGTACCTCAAGTGTTGGAAACCTCAATCTGCACTTCCAAAGAAAACTTGTAAGTCTCCATCCCAACTTATCATACGTTTGGTTGAAACTGGGTAACTATTTTGCCATTTCCCCATTTGCTTTCTATTTCATGTTGCTGGTAACAAAGGACTCACTTTTCATTTGTTTTCTATTTTTAATTTTTTTTGGTTGAAGTTCATTTTTCATATACTTCAATTTTGTTTGGATAACTTAGGATTCGTTTGTGATTACCAACAGCTTCGTATGCATCTGGAATCAGTGGTAAAATGGAGTCACTTAAACCAGTAAATTCCAGTGAACTTGAGTTATATTAATCGTCAAAAGTAAAACTTATATATTTCCTAGATGCATAATTTCCATCATCAGAAATCAAGCATTGTTTTGGCTCTCTGATAGCACGGCTCTAACTGTAAAATTTCTTGAAGTGAAGCTCTAAATGGAAAAATAAAATTACAGTCATTTTGTCTTCACAGGGAAAGGTAATACAGCTGCGGGACAAATTACTTCCAAAGTTGCAGGCTCGGAAAAAAACCGGAGGAACTAGCAGTAAGAAATCACCAGCTCCATCACACGTGGTTTCAAACTTCCCAATTCATAAATGGGTTGATTACAAAAATGCCGGTCTACTAGAAGGGGTGATTTCATCCTGACAACAGAAATATGAATGTTATTCAAAAGTTTGACCTCTTCAAATTCCCATTCAAGACCCTTCCTATGCACAAGCAGGGCCCTATGCATCTATTTGAGGACATGAAGAGGTAAGATTGGATCATTGGAGGCTTGGCGTAGCAATCCAAACTTCCCATTCCAAGCCACAAAACATGAGAAAGTAAGAGTGCAGCATTGAGGAGGAATTTCCAGGCATCGCACACAGCTCAAGAGATTGGAGGTACTCAATGCCTAATAGCACTGGGAAGATAGGAAATGCTTGAAAGTGAGTTTTTCATATTTGTAGTTGTTTCAACATTCTAAAGAAGCTTGGAAGATGTTTGTTTGCCACTTCCAACCGGTTTACCTTCCCTTGAGGTTTCCAAGATAACTCTGCATGTCTCCATGATGCGATTTACTTCTGTTTTTCCTTGTTAAGGAAGTACAACTATAACTCATCCTTCACACTTGAATGCCTATTTTAACTCTAACTCAAAGGAGTTCCACTATCATTTGGATGAAAATTCAAGTAGCATAGTATAGGACAAATTCTAATAATATTTTTGACCAAATGTTTATAAGCATGATCCTGTAGTTAATTACAGATCACGTTTGCTTCAAATAATTACCAATATAAGGTGCTTGAATTTGTAGTCTAATTTGATCCATCGTATTTGACCCAAGCTTCCTCTTTACATGTGTTTTTTCCAGATTTATTTTGAACTCAGTTGTTACGGAATTTCAGAAGTTAGAGATTTTTAATAGAATAACTTACAAATTTGATCTATATATGAATCTTGACTTTGCCATGTATCTCACCAATCATCTTAATGGAGAGATGGCCCCTGAGAAATATAGATTTCAAAAGTTTTGTATTTTTTTTTTCTTTTCCAAAATTTCTTGGTGAACAATTCAGGACTACAGAATCTTAAAGTCTATTAAAGAAAAACTTTACCTGATAAAAATAACGCCTCCCTGGCTCCAGTCCTTGCATGACAGCATCATGAATGTAACCCGGGTCTCTCCATCCCAAGCTACTATTAGCAGGCCCATCACACATGTCAGACTGCCTATAAGTGATGGACAAAGCCTCTGCCATCTCATCCAGCCCTTCCTCTTCAAGCCCATATTTCACATAGCTCTTGAAATCATCCTTGGTGATAAACATGACACGCATCTCGTCTTCATTGGAAGTAAATGCCAAGTGGACCTGAGCTGGATGATTCAAGTTCTGAAACGTGACAACCTGACTTTTGGCCAGTAGATTAGCCGTGGAGGGCAAAGGATTGTGATCTGAGTCCACTGGAGTGGTATTTGTAATCTGAGATTTTTCCCAATGGAATATTCTGAACTCATAAGGAGATCTGAGGTTGATGAGGGGAAGATTTATGGAACAAGAACCATTTTTCCAGTTTGGGCATGAGGAGAGAAAAATGTAACCTATGAAATGATCATCTGCAGAATCGGCAGGAGAATAAATACCCACCCAGTCTAAGTCTGAAGGAGAAGAAATGCCTTCCCAATGCAGAGTGACGTTATCTCCAGAAGTTTTCAGTACTTTTGGAAATGCCTGCAGCGTTACACCACGAGCCACACCCACCATCACTACTGTTGACACCAGCATTAAAAATGCATACCCGATGTAACCCATTTCTGATAGATAACCTCTGATTAAAATAAGCACGGCGGATTGATTCACTTCAAATTGAAACCCAATATCATCGTAAGATAAGAAAGATATCCATCAAGCAATCAATGACTTGGAAAGAGGGGGTGTTGACATTAAGTTAGCTGTTGAACAAATTACATCTGTGTGGCGAAATTGAACAAAAACGTCCAGAAAAATTACGTAACTTTGATCATGATCGGACGACAAGCTTTATATTTTCATAGCATCTTGGTCAGAATATCTGCTAGGGATGCTTCGGTATTGCCTATTGGGTTGTGCAGTTGTTATAGAAATGCAGGAATATTCGCTGAGTATTCCTTACTTTCGTATTTATTTCTTTTAGGCAACAAACTCCAAGCATCAAATTCATCACACGAAGCAACAAGGGTTTTATTTTTTATTTTTTTTGGACCGGATCAGGTTTTATGCTCCATGTTTTTAGGGTGTATTTGATTGTATTTATTTGTATTTTGGTATACAATGGATACAAAGCGTTGTGGAAGGTCGATTTGGTAAAAAATTGTATATTTTTTATATATTTATTTGTAATATATAAGGTCAATTGGTAGGTCATGTAATAAATGATATTGTTTGTGCAACAAAGGTCTTAATAGAGACGTGATAGGTTTAAATCAACTTTGCATTCCCTTTAGGGATCCAAACATGACTAAATTAAAACTTCTTAATTAGACTCGATTACCAACAAGCTTATGTTATGTTTGCAATACGAGAAGGAGAGAGAGGGAGAGAGAGGGATAAAATCAGGGAGAGATAGGGGGAGTATGGAGATAGAGAAAGAGAAAGAGAGGATGATAGAAAGAGATATGGAGATAGAGATAGAGTGGACAATAGAAAGAGATGTGGAGATAGAAATAAAGAGGAAGATAGAAAGAGATAGAGAAGGAGGAGAGGGATATGGAGAGAAGGGTAGGAAGAGATTAGAGAGAAGAGAGGGATAGGTAGATATGGAAGAGAGAGAGAGAGAGAGAGAGATATATATATATATATATATATATATATAGAGAGAGAGAGAGAGAGAGAGAGAGAGAGAGAGAGAGAGAGCCTATGGGACAACTTGACAAATTAAGTCAACTTTAGTAGCTCGGTTCTTTTTTTGTGCAAGTTGAGGATGAGCACTCCCAACTTCTCAACGCACTCCTCATTGAATAAGTTATACCGAGAGCTATTAGATAAAATATTCACAAATTTGTCCATGTTGTCCTTGTATGCATCACATTCTAAAATAAAATGTTCTTCAGTTTCCATTCCCAAAATTGCAAAAAGTGCAAACCCTCTCTTCCCAAGCCTCTTTTGGTCTCTTCCAACGCCTGATCTCACAATGAAGTTAATGAGAGTTGGTTCTCAGCTGGGCAATAAGAATTTTAGCTCTCCATGAAATGTTGACCCCTATGTACGCTTTTTGAAGCTAATCACATGTGGGATTGAACTCATTGAAATAATATATTTTCTTCCTTCCAAGCCCATTTCTCCAATTTCTCTTGTAGAATTTATCCATAATGAAGACCTTTATTTCTTTGTTATTTGTGGGGCACATATTGTAATGGATATTCCATTTAATCATCCACTTGATGTTTTGTTGCATCCACGTCGTTTTCCTTTTACACAATATATTGAATTGAAGACAACTTTAGGCCATCTACCTTCTTCCATTTGTTCGGTTCTTTTTAGATAGCTTATGAGACGTACCATAGCAAGTGCTTTGATAAGAGAAACCCCTCACTTAGCATGATATTGTATGGGATGGTGCTTTTGATTTTGAACTTTGTTGTGATCAAACATTTTTGGATTCCCTTGATTTGCTTCCATTGTGAGGCTAAAGTGTTGTTGGCCCATAATTCACACCCATAAAGTGTTGGAGTACAATTATCATTGAGAGGGGGGAGGTGAATTAGTGATATTAAAACAATGTATCAATTTTTTAAAGTCGGATATATAAAACAATACAAATGAGACAGATGAAACTATGAAAAAGAGACAAGATAAGCGCATGAGAGAATAACACAAGATATGTCATCATTGGAAAACCCTTTGATGCAGAGGTCAACCTTGGAACCCTTAGGAGGATAATTCACTCAACTAAGGTACATCAAGGGACCTATACACTAATGATTTCCACAGGTAACTCTACTTTATTGTACCTCTCAAGGAACTCAACATATACCTTGAATCCCTATCCTATCCTTTACCATTCTCTTTGAGTAGGAGTACTCGGATGAACCCATAAAAAGAATTTTGTTTTCAAGATAGTGCATGATAAGTCTCGGTGCAAATAGGACTTGGTATAGAGGGTCATTAGGGTGTAAACTAGGAACTTGGTCTAGGACTTAGCATGATGGTATAGGGTTGTGGGAAACATCTAAGAATATCAGGGGAGAAAATTTCTTAGCACCTGGGATCACCCATAATCAGTTATGGCGTGATCCAGCAATAAGACTCTCAAATCAAGTAGCCCTTCTTAGGTCGATTTCCCTCGGTTTCTCAAAATCCTTCAAAGGACTTGGCAATTAAACTACAGACTTGGATACCCTTTTCTGAGTTATAGAAGTTTACACAGAGACATTTACTCGGCAAGACTCGGTAGGCATGATTTTACTATGATGATAAATCTAAAATAGACCTAATTTGACTTACCTAAAGAAGTAACCATCTTCTAAAGGATTGGTTCAAGGCTCTAACACTTAGATTATTTAGAGGGGCCTAAAAACATTGCCCAATCCTAAATTTCAACTTCTAGAACACCTCGATATAGAAGTTTATGTTGTTGTCTCCAAAGTTCTACTCGATGAACACTTCAAGCTGGTCACCTAGGTCATTAGTTCCCTTCTTCTTGTCTTCATAACATACAAAATGGAAAATAAAAACATAAAGTAAACACTCCTACCTTGAATCTCTCCAATAGCCATGAGCCGACGCTCTTGAGAGTTCAAGTTACAACCATTTTTGGCTCAAAACCCTAACTACGGACTAGAGTCAGACCCACTGATCAACAAAACAAGATAACTTGTGTCTCCTTTCACTTTACAACCTTAGATCACTTGCAAATGAAAGCTAACTAGGTAAGTTAGAACATGCATGAAAACCTTTTCATATATGCGAGTGTACAGGGTCGTACAAAGATCAGTAATGACAAAAGTTGTAGGAAAACACTAGGAACTTATTCTATTCTTCTTCTCCAAAAAAAATCTCCTTCAAAACCTCTGCCTCCATTCCTTTTTTAACGATCTCGGCCTATAACTCCTAAGAAATCATCACAATTCTTTTGGCAGCCGTTACAGTCGATCTGAAGAAAAAAGACAAGTTTTCACACACTTTCCAAGTGGCAAAAACTTGCAATGATGCAATTGTTACATTTCTTTGACATGTGGAATTCTCCTTAAAACCTTTTTTTTGTCTTTTCCCACTATTTCGAACACACAACAAAAATTTTCTAAAGATAGACTTCATAACTTGGCATACTTTTCCTCGGTGGCTAAAGGCTCGGTGAGCTTATAGAGTTGCCACCTAAGCTTTACCACCACATAGAAGGACTTTATGGAAAACTTACACACACTACTAAAAGATTCAAACCCACAAAAACAAGACTTCTTACTCTATTCAATTCTCTATGCTAAGCTAGAGCATTATTGCTTGGTTACTATATGCTTGGTGAGATCATTTAGTGATCATTTGTGCTCCTACACCAAATTCCCTGATTTGTTTGATCTCAAGTCCACTTGAGATGAGATGCTCCAATGATGAACCATGCTTCTTGATTTGAGACTCATCCATCCAAATGGCTTATGATGTTGGCCTATCCTTCCACTTGATTAGGTACTCGGTATATTGTCTTCTCCTTGTCTTGTTGACTTGGGTATCTAAGATCTTTTCATTATGAGGTGGAGTTGGCTTAGGAACCTCTTGAAGGTCTGCTACTACATTTTTTCATGGTAGGGACTGCTTGGTTATCTCGCCACCCTTGTATGGAGTGAGGTCACACACATTAAATATAGGAGATATGCCAAAATATGATGGTAGTTGTATCTTGTATGCATTATATCCATACTTAGCTAAGATTTGACAGGGTCCTACATTTTTAGGTAGTATCTTAGTGTGCTTGGATTGAGGCAATCTTTCCTTCCTCAAATAAGCCCATACTAAATCACCAACCTTAAATTGTAACTCTCTTCTTTTCTAATAAGAAAGTTGTTTGTATTTTTTATTTGAGTTCTCTAAATGCCTTTTAACTTGATCTTGGACTTCTTTGATAGCTTCTGCAAAACTCTCTCCATCTGCACTAATTAGAGTTTAATTAGGAAGCTCTCTAAGTTCAAGAACTCCCCTCGGGTGCATGCCATATACAATATGAAATGGAGATTTTCCTGTGCTCCTATTAACTATATCATTGTATGAGAACTTTGCTTGTGTCAGTATGTTGTCTCACTTATCTCCATGTTGCTTAGTAAGACCTCTCAGAAAGTTTCTTAAGGACCTATTGACCACTTTTGTTTGACCATATATTTGAGTATGGTTTGTAGATAAAAAAGACAGATTTGTATTGAGTTTCTTCCATAGGGTTCTTCAAAAGTGACCAACAAATATGACATCTCTATCAAATACAATGTTTAAAGGTAGCCCATGTAGTCTAACTATTTCTCTGAAAAATAAATCTGTGATATAAGAAGCATAATTTGTAGACTTACATGGCAAGAAATGTGCCATCTTGTTGAGCCTATCTACCACAACATAGACACTATCATACCCTTTTTTTGTTTTTGGTAATCCCATGATAAAATCCATTCTTATGCATTCTCATGGCCTAGAAGGGATGGGTAGGGGCTGGTATAATCCTGTATTTGTACTCTTCCCTTTACTTTTTTGACAAATGGTACATTCTTCCACAAACCTCCTTACATTTTTCTGTAACTTAGGCCAAAAGTAGTGCCTTCTAACCAACTCTAGAGTCTTATCCAATCCAAAATGATCAAACATAGCTCCACTATGTTTCTCTTGTATGATGTTGGCTCTCATGGAACACTTGGGTACACAAAGTTGTCCACCTTTGAATAGTAGCCCCTCTTGAATCAAAAAATTAAAATATTCACAATTATACATATCATCCAAGTCAGTACATGCTCGGTAAATTTCCATAAAATCATTATAGCTAGTGTACATGTGCTTCAAATCTGAAATCCATATACTTTCCAATTAAATTTTTGAGATGGTTAAGACCCTTCTACTTAAGGCATAGACAACCTTATTGGCAACTTCCTTTTTATGCTTTATGGAAAAGGTAAAATCTTGGAGTATTTCCACCCATTTCATGTGCCTATGATTGATTTTATCTTGACTATTGATGAAACTAAGGGCCTAGTTATCAGTGAACACAATGAACTCTTTAGGCAGTAAATAATGTCTCCACTTTTTGAGGGATTGGACAAGGCCATACATTTCAAGATCATAAGAGGAATATATTTTCTTGCTTCATTGATTTTTTCACTAAAGAAAGCTATAGGTCTACCTTCTTGACTGATTACACCTCCTAGGGCTATATCGCTAGCATCATATTCTATTTGGAAAATTTTATTAAAATCAGGAAAAATGAGGACCGACTATTGGGATACCTTCTTCTTGAGGAGCTAAAAAGATTCACCTACCTCTTTGGTCCATGCAAAATTACATTTTTGTCCCCCTTTTATAGTGTTTAGTATAGGTGCACATATCAAGCTAAAATTCCTTATGAACTTTCTTTAAAAAGTAGATCAACCATGAAAACTTCTAAATGTTGCAACAGTCCTAGGAGTTGGCCAAGAAAGAATGGAACTTACCTTATCTTGGTCCATTTTAAGTGTTCCCTTAGAGATCACAAAACCCAAATATGTCAGCTCTTCTTGCATTAAAGTACACTTCTGCATGTTGACCATTAATTGCTCTTCATGTAGCATTTTCAATACTAGGTCCAAATGCTTTAAATGCTCCTCTTTTGTGTTACTGAAGACTAGGATGTCATCCAAGTAGACTATTACAAACTTGCCTGCAAAATATTTGAGGACCTCATTTGTGAGCCTCATAAATGTACTCAATGCATTAGATAAACTAAATGGCATCACCTTCCACTCATAAAGTCCTTCATTTGTTTGAAATGATAACTTCCACTCATCCCCTAGTCTAATCCTAATCTGATGGTAACCACTCTTTAAATATATCTTGGAAAAATACTTGGCACCCCCCAAACAATCAAGTAAATCTTTCATTCTAGGCATAGGAAATTAGTACCTTATTGTTGTCTTATTGAGTGCTCTAGAATTAGTACAAAGCCTCCATGTTCCTTCTTTCTTTGGTGCTAGTACAATAGGTACACAAGAGATTAAGCTCTTTCCAACTAGACCAGCTTCAAGAAGTTCTTGGATTTATTTTTCCATATCCTCATTTTTTTGTGGTGTCGGTTTGTATGCAACCTTGTTGGATAATGTTTATTCTAGAATAAGG
>BSBK01015446.1:0-66608 GCA_027943335.1 Chamaecyparis obtusa
TGATGAGGAGGTAAATACTCAATCTTATTATGTGTATTGATTCAAAATTAGTAATTTTTATTATCACTATAATACATTGAGTTATTTGAATATGTTCTTGTTAATTTCAAATAATAGTAACAATAATTCTAATGATGAAACTAATGAACTTTTTCCATGGATAAATTTATTTATTTATCGTGCACGCTCCTTACATGTGTACACAATTTTATCTACAATGTTTTATCAATAATTGTGATTAATGGTATCTTGACATCTTTCTTATGGACTGCTTTACTATTGAACCTATATTGTATTTGATAGTGTCAATGACATGTTGAATGATAATAGTTTAGTGTTCTATGGCTATCTTGTTGTGTTGTACTAATGACTTTGATTGAGTATATAGAATAATTTCAGGATAAAAATCTTTGATGTTCTTAAAGATAATTTGAGAGGTACTTTATGATGTGCTGGTTGATAAATTTATTAAATGTAATAGAATAGTTGATCCTAATTTTATACTATTTTAACTTTAAAATAAATAAATAAATAAATATATATATATATATATATATATATATATATATATATATATATATATATATATATATATATATATATATATATATATATATATATATATATATATATATATATGTATATATATATATACTTAATCTTATTATGTGTATTGATTCAATACCTTTGTAAATGTCAACAATATCAAATGTTGTCGATAAGGCTATAATAAGGTTTTTAAAATATTGAGTATAGCATTTTGGTGTTCAAATTCCAAATCATTGCCATTGTCACAATGTCCCAAGTCAAAGATTATACTCTACCACGTCATTATGCATAATAATAATAATTTATTTGAAAATGAAACAATCTCTTTGAATCATCTTGTTCTTGTATACGTCACTTTGACAGATATCAATCTTGTATACATTAAGTTATTTATAACTTATGCAATAAGACATTATCCGATGAACAATGAGCGAATGCCAGGCACTCATACACCCTCCAACTGCGGCAACAAACATCACCTTATGTCTCGCTGTTGTTGCAAACCGTGAAACCCCGTTGCGCTGGGCAACCCACCAACTCATCAGCAACCACTTATGTTGACTGTCATCAACAAAAGTCACGTACAACACATTTACACACCTACCCTTCCCTTTCCCGCCATCTCTATCTCTGACTCTGCGCTGAATGTAAATGTAAAGTGGAAGTAGATGGGACAGTAATTGATATTCGTGCGATGAAACAAGTGGTGAAAGGTCACGAGCGGTACATGAAATTGGAGGCATTTTTCCTTTACGCACGGAAGGAATTGTCCTGTCGTGGCCGCTGCCGCAGTCACTTTTCAGCAATGACTAAATCATAAACGAAGACATATATCTTACGAAGGGGGTTATCGATGAGAGGGGAGTAGCAGCAATGGTGGCGCAGGCTATTATGGCTGCAACTCCCGTGGCCCTAAATGGGAATATCGCGTCCCACATTAAAAAATTTCCAGTTCTCATTAAGGGCGCTCCGGTTCGAATTGCCCAAAAATGGTTGTTTGCTTTTGCTCCTCCGCCTGCCAGGGCGCTCACTGTAGTCGCCGCGACCAAGAAGGTCGTTGTCATGCTCAAGGGAAACAGTCAGGTCGAGGGCGTTGTAAATCTCGTGCAGGAAGATGGCGGTAAGTTGATTTTGTTTTAAAGCTGTTAATGAATTAACTTGTTTTCTCTCTGCCATTTGTTTTTACTTTTGTTGCGCTTAGGCATGGGAGCCTGTCAAACAGCTTCTAGGGAATTTGAAAATCGGGTCTTCTTTGTTGTGATTCTTAATCTTTACTTGCACCTGATGGAATTGGATTGTGTTTTTATTTTTACTACTCCTGATATTGCTCTCGATTTGTCTTCTAGTGGACCTAGAGTTAGGACTCTAATTTTTTTTTATCACTATGTAATATTAAGAATCAAGATAGCAACCTCTCCTAATTGATTCAGAAAATTATTTCAATTATTTTATTTTTCTGTCCATTCTTGGACTTCTGTTGTTGTGGGTGCTGCACGTTGAGTTGGGGCATTAATTTTGACTACAATGTAAGGTTAGGTTTCTAAACTCCGTTAATTCTTTCAGTAATCTTATGTCAGTTTTCATTCTTCACCATTTTCCCATATTTCTGTTACTCTTAATTAGTCTTGTATTTTGTTTTGCGTGCTGTCTGCGCACTTTTGCATTAGTATTCTCTATAGTCACCCCACGAATGCAACCCTCGTCAACAGGGGCAACTATATATCCTTTATTATCCATCTATTTATACATTTATTTATTCCTACAATGTAAAATGTTCATTTGGGTCACCTTAAATGGGTCGCGCACTGTATCCAGACTACTTTTTAAAATAAAATTTCTGCGTTGCTTTATTCTTTGTTGTTTATCTATTTATTTACTTTTATTTTTCTTTCAGTGCAAAATATTCATTTGGTTTATTAATCTGAAGTCCTTTTCTCTTCGGAGCACAATACTGAATTTGACTATAAAGTAATGATCTTTGAAGTTTTAAATTAATTCTCTGTGCACAAATATCCACAACATGTGACAGCTGTTGCAAACCAATATATATTCTCAAACATGTTGCAATGGTAGGGACTATTCATGAAAAATAAAATGTATAAGAATTATGCTTCAAATGAAACTTTGGTAAATTAGTAAAATAGCAAAATTGCAAAAACTAAATACTAAGATATGAATTGTACATGTCAAATATGTCATTTTAACTGCTGATTATGACTGATATTTTATGGACAGTGATGCTATCATTCACCACTGTTTATATGAAACCCTTTTTGCATTTACATTAACCATATATGAGAAAGGAATTGGATAGTGAATTGCTGGATAAATTTGACTGTAGTGATAGACATGCAAACACCAACATAAAAACCTTAGTTTTGATTTTTGTTTAGTGTAGCTAGTGTAATCAGCATTAATGTTTGCAATAACAGCTAGAAACCCTCATAATAGTCCATACTAGGTTTGCATATGATCAGAAAATGTCCTTATATTAGCCAAAGATTTATAAATAAAAAGAAAATGTTGAAAATATGTAGACTAAAATGCATCCCTGTGTTTCACTGATCTTAATAGAAAAGAAAGGCCAAAAATGAAATGGAGATCAAAGTTCTTAGCTCAAAAAGTAATTATTCAAGGTCTGTGCAAGTATTCAACAATGATATCACAAAGACAAAACACTTAACAAAACAGGAAAAACTTCTAATCAAAGATGAAGTATATTAGAAATTCAAGTTCAGGATATTTTGGTTAGAAGCATGAGGCTTATATACTAAATACTTTCAATCTAAATATTCAGTAAGGACCTCTCTCTACATCAATCAGACAATATCTCTACGTTTATTTAGATTGTGTGGTATCAGGATACAACATGGTTAAACTAAGGACTTTCATTTTAAAATATTTGTATAAACATTATAGAAGATATTAATTTAATGACGACTTAGATTAAGATTGTTAGATTGTCAGACCTTTAATGGAGAAACCTAGCTATTAAGTTGTGACAGTGAAATCAAACACACTATTGATCATAATGGTGCAAAAAAAAAAAAAGCTTTCACTTGCTCGGGGGTTGACTAGGACCTCAGGGGTCTCATGATGTCATTTGGTTGGGTGGAGAGCATGTACGCTGTTATTATATTTTCTTTTGGTACTCGTCAAATGATAAACATACTTCAAATTAGGAAGATTGATTGAATGAAACTTTAGGATATTGACTAAGAATCTTATTGGGTAACTACTTAGTAAATTACTTTAATAGGATTGTAACTATTGGAGATTTTTTTTAAATTGATCCCTTGAAAGACTTAGGTAAATTTCCCTTGAAGGATTAAAATATTTGATTACTCTTTCTTCATGGGTCATACATTCCTTTCATATTTCATTGCTATTATGTCACTACTGCTTTATCTATCTATTTAACATATTGTTGAGGAAATTATCTTCGTGATCATGTATCTAACTCTTAACGGATCTCATATTATGCACCTAGTCTTGTAGTCTTGTATGCAGGCACAAGTAATTCAGATGAGGAACAAAAGAAAAGGTCAACATATAGAACATGAAGAGAGTATCAGGTATGCATTTACAAGTTATGTTCGTTCTTTAAAGATTGTTATAATGTATAAATGTTCTAGTTAGATGTGTTTATCGTGTTGGATTCTTTATTGCCTGTTATATGTAGCATGTCTTGTATTGGACACAAAAAAAAAATTGTCATGTTTTTCCTATGTTTGAGTAGATTAAACAGGTTGTGTGATGTCTAGTCTAGTATGTAAAAGTTGGGCATTACAGATCACTAGGAGATGGTGGTAGAGACTTCGAGCACTATTTGAGGTACATCTATCTCTGTCTTATTTGATTTCGGAGCTACTGATTCATTTATATCTCCTTTTCTAGTTGAGTGATGTGGGCTAGTTGCTGCGAAGTAGGATAGTTGTTGGCAAGTGGAGTTAGCTTTTGGGGCTAAAGTAGCTACAGGTTCTTTGGTTCATAAATGTGAGTTGAACTTAGGTGAATTCATAACCTCAGTTGATCTTTGCGTGATTCCCTTAGGATCATATGGGGTTGTATTGGGAATGGATTGGTTGGGAGCTCACAAGGCTAATATTGATTGTAGGTGAAAGACTATCGATTGCAAGGATGATGGGGGCAAGGATTGTCAGATTGTGGGAATTGCATGTTCTATATCTCTTTGGATGATATCCGCTATGCAACTTAAGCGTTGTATGCGTAAGGGTTGCCAGATGTTTGCGGTAACTATGAATGAGATAGATGAAGAGGAGAGTGAAGATAAGACCCTTGATCATCCCATTTTGCAGGAGTTCATTAATGTCTTTTCAAAGGAGATCCCAGGTATGCCACCGAAGCGTGACATACATTTTCAGATTGAGCTTGTTCCAGGAACTGAGCCTATTTCTAGAGCTCCTTATCGGATGGCTACTCATGAATTGAGTGATTTGAAGCTTCAGTTAGAGGAGTTGTTGGCAAAGGGAAGTATCAAACCTAGTGTGTTTCCTTGGGGAGCACTAGTCCTCTTCGTTAAGAAGGATGGATCATTACGCTTATGCATTGATTATAGACAACTGAACAAGGTAAAGATCAAGAATAGTTATCCTTTGCCAAGGATCGATGATCTTTTTGATCAAATCAAGGGAGCCAAAGTGTTCTCTAAGATTGACCTGAAGTCAAGGAATCACCGGTTGCGGATTCATGATGCAGATATCCATAAGACTGCTTTCTGTACACGTTATGGACACTATGAGTTTACAGTGGTACCATTTGGATTGACGAATGCTCCATTAGTTTTCATGTGCTTGATGAATGGGGTTTTTCGTAAGTATTTGGATCATTTTGTCTTGGTCTTCTTGGACGATATACTGATATATTCTAAATCCATAAAAGAGCTCGAAGAGCATCTTCGACAGGTATTGCAGTGTTTGATTCGATATCTAGGGCATGTGATCTCGAGTGAAGGTATCTCAGTAGATCCTTCAAAGATACCAGCAATTATGGAGTGGCCAGCACTAACTAATGTGTTTGAGGTTCATAGCTTCATTGGGTTAGCTGGATATTACCACAGGTTTGTTAAGAACTTCTCTAGAGTTGCTTATACTATCACCTCACTTTAGAGGAAAGGGAAGAAATTTGTTTGGATAGAGAAGTGTGAGGAGGCTTTTTAGAACCTTAAGGGGTGTTTGACTAGTGCACCTATCTTAGCAGTGCCTGATCCAGTTGGTGATTTCATTGTTTGCGTTGATGCTTCATTGGAGGGAATTGGAGCAGTCCTTATGCAAGAGGGACGTGTGATTGCGTATGAGTCTCGCAAACTCAAGGATCACGAGCTGAACTATCCTACGCATGATCTTGAGTTGGTAGCAATGGTTCATGCTTTGGTCTGATGGAGACATTTCTTGTTAGGGCATCGGCTTGAGCTACACAGTGATCATCGCAGTATTTAGTACATCTTTACTCAGCCTAATTTGAATGCTAGACAGAGGTGGATGGAGTTCCTTTGTGAATATGACTTTGAGATCAAGTATATTTAGGGAAGGGAAAATGTAGTAGTTGATGCATTGAGTCGTAAGAGGAAGGTTTTTCTAGCATTGACTCTCAGTGTGGACTTGCGGAGTAAGATTCTCCAAGCACTTCCTAGAGACATTTTGTATCAAGAGGTGAAGTCAGAGATTGAGTCAGGAAGACCCTTGGAGGGTAGATTCTTAGGTTTTGTCATGGAGTTGGATGGACTTTTGGGACACACTAGCCAGATTTATGTACCATCATTAGATGATCTGTGTGCATTAGTCCTATCAGAGGCTCATTGTGCACCCTATTCGGCACATCTTGGTGTCAAAAAGATGCATGTATACCTTCAACAACTCTACCATTGGTCTGGTATGAAGCGTGACATTGCATATTATGTGGCTAGATGCTTAGAATATCAGAGGGTTAAGACATAACATCAACATCCAGGAGGGCTTTTACAGCCGAATCTCATTCCATCTTGGAAGTGGGATATCATTTCGATGGATTTCATTGTTGGTTTGCATTTGACTTCTTGGAGACAAGATGCTATAATGGTGACTGTTGACCGGTTGACTAAGGTAGCACATTTCTCCCCTATGAGATCATCCTATACAGCGGCTTATGTAGCCAGAGTCTTTATGCAGGATATTGTGAGACTTCATGGTATTCCTCGCAGGATTATCTCGGATCGAGATCTTGTGTTTACTTCTACATTTCGGACTTCACTACAGCATGATCTTGGTGCTCAGTTGAATTTCAATTCGGCATACCATCCTGAGACCGATGGGCAGATAGAGCGGGTTAATCAGGTGCTTGAGGACATGTTGAGGATGTATGTCATGGACAAACAGACTCATTGGGAGGACTCTTTGTATTTAGTCAAGTTTGCATATAACAATGGTTATCACAGCTCCATTGGCATTTCACCTTTCCATGCTTTGTATGGTTGTCCTTGTCGTACATCTTTGAGTTGGGATAGATTGGAGGACCGCATTCTTCTTGGTCCAAAGATGCTTCGAGATATGGAGCAACAGGTAATGCGTATTTGTGAGCATTTAGTCACTGCGCAGGATAGACAGAAGAAGTATTCAGATGCTCACAGGGTGGATAGACAGTTTGCAGTTGGAGATAGAATATTTTTGAGAGTGCTCCTGCGGAAGAGTCTGATATGTTACGGAAAGAGTTCGAAGTTGGCACCTCGCTTTGTTGGGCCTTTTGAGATCTTGGAGAAGATAGGACCAGTTGCTTACCATCTTGCTTTGTTGCCTAGCCTATCTCACGTTCATGATGTTTTCAATGTTTTTGTTCTTAGACGTTATATTCCAGATATTGTGCATGTTCTTGATTGGAATGCTTTACAGGTGGAGGACGGGCAATTGGCTTTGAAGCCCATTCGTATTCTTCAGCAGCAAGATTTGATCCTCAGGGGTCGAACCATCGACCAGGTAAGGGTCCAATGGGATCCAAATGACGAGTCGACAGCGACTTGGGAGGACGCGTCGAGATTTCAGGAGTTATTTCCGTATTTGTTTACAAGCTTCCAGGAGTATGCCTAATCCTAAGGGGGGTGGATGTAGTACCCACTCATAATTTGCTTTCAGTTTCAGTTGCCATACTCTTTTAAGCTATTATTTCAGTTGATTGGCCGAATTCTTTTAGGCTACATTCAATGTGAGCAGTTATTGTTTCAATGGATGATTCTGGATTATGATTGTTATGTTTATCATATGATTGCATAGTTAGATGATGATATTATCAAGATGTGATGTTTTATATTTATTATGGTTTATGATGTTACTGATCCCATACTTGCATGTGTATGGTTATTATGTGTGTACCTATTTTGCATGTTTGTTGAGTTAGAGGATGGAGACGTAGTTACTTGCCTTCGCGAGATCCACATGTTCGATCGTACCCTATCATTGTCTGCTTATTTATATTGGATGTACATGCTTCTTCTTGTGATGTTAGGTTTCCAAGTACAGAACATTGACTTCCCTGAATTAGCAGGAGTGAGTGTGCCCATAAATATTCATCTCAATGGTAAAGAGGGGAGGTAACAATCGAATCCGAAACCCTAACCTAAGCTTATTAGTCCTAAGATTGGACGAGCATTAGTTTGACCATCTTACCCGGATTCATTTAGTTGACGTGAATTCGTAGATCCCTATCTTGAGCATGTTTGGTCTCAGTTGATTGATTTCATAAGTAAGTAATTTTCTGTGATTATTGATTTAATGATTATAGTTGAAATTGAATATTAATTATATTCCTATGTTTATTTGAGAAAATTAATTAAAATTCAAATATTTGAATATTTAGATTTAATTAATTATTTAATTAAAATTAGAGTTAAAGATACTTTTATGCTTTATTAAATAATTAAATATTTAATTGCATGGTTTTATTATGTTTTATTATGTTTTAAATATTTAATCTATTTAATATATATTTTAATTAATTACATGTGCATTAGTATTTTTGAAAAAGTAATTTGATTTCAAAAATATAACAACTTATTTTAAAGAGTCAAGTTGAGTTGTGCAATTAAAAGATATTTTAATTATTTAATTAGAATTTACTTTCAATTTTGAGTTGAGTTGTTTTAGGGTTTGACTGATGTGTTGTCATTAGGGTTTGCATGAAAGGGGGGAAATTGAATCTCTTTAAAGAATTGTTCATTCATTTTTGGGAGAGAACATGTTTTGGAGAATTTTTGGAGAGCTTGATTTTTTTGGCATTTTGGAGAATTTGGGTTTTGTAGTTGCATGATGTTTTGAAAGCTTTGTGTTTCTGGTTTCCTGTGCTTGGAATCTACGTGGTTTCAGATCTATTGGTTGAATCCATTTTTGGAGGTTTTAGGTTTCTACATTTTTCAAGGGCTTCATTTTCAAAATTTTGCATTGGATCCAAGGTAGGGTTTGAAAACCCATTTATAGTTTCTGTTTTGCAAATAATTGTTGGTCTTGTGTTTGAGTAATTTCATTATATCTAAATAGATGTATTAGGAGTTCTATGGTTTTGGATATTTGGAAAACCCTTAGATCTGTTGTTTTTAGAATTTATTGAGACTTGGCATAGTCGGGTTATGCTATCAAAATTTCGTAAGAAAATTCTTTATAGATCTCTTAGAAAATAAAAAAATTAACCTGGACTATAGTCTAACTATTGGGTCTTGGAAAAATAAATTTTCTTTTGGAAAAGAAATCAATTTTGGTTGAAAAAATAAATTCTCGGTTAAAAATTTACTCTAGAAAAAAAACCACAGTCAAAAGAAAATTACACAGTAAAAAAAAAATTAAAACCCAGGAAAAGACAAAAATGAGGAAAAAGCCAAAATGCATTGAAAAAAAAGTGTTTAGCTTTTAGAAAAAATATATTTACCTTTTTCCATTTTTCGGATTTCAAAAACAAAAATATTTGTTATTCACGTTTTTTGAAAAAAATGTACTTTTAAAAAATGTTGAAAAAATAAATTAAAAGGTAATGGGGGTGGGGGCCATCGCATCCCGCTACCCCCATGCGTACCCCTGCTGGTGTAGTGGGTACTGCGATATATATGATTGAGTTATATGGGTTTTCTTTGAAAGGTTACATGTTAGTCCTACAATATGACTAGTGTACTTATGCATGGTGATTACATATGAAGGATTTGAGTCTTATGGGCTTTGTATGAAATTTGTGTAACTACTCTACATATAACCATTGTGGAGTGTTTGGTGTTCATGTATATCAAGGTTGATGATATATATATTTGTCAAGGGTTTAATGATATGCATGGCATGTTATGTTTTATGATGACTTTTAGTGTGCATATGTACTAGGGTTAAATGGACTTTGATTAAATTACTATACAATGATTAATGTGTGTGATCATGCCACATGGTTGAGTAGCATCGACTTATGTTTGATGATCGTTATGGAATAGATGTGGTGTGCATCAATGTAGAATAAAATGTTTTAAATAACATCCTACAATTGTTTTAGCTTTTGTGTTAAGCCTACATTGTGGTTAATGTTCATCAAACTCTATGGTACATGCAAAGTGCGCTTATTCATGTATGATATTTAAGTGACTTTTGGAGTGAGGGTCAAATTTACTCTATTATGCGGTGCATTGTATACATATTAAACACACCATGCATATGCTTTATAGGGGTCTTTGCAGATGTAGGAATTGCACCCTTAGCAACATGTAGTATGAGTGGGCCAAAGGTGGTAGGAACAATCTTGGATTTCATATTGTTTGTGACTTCATAATAGGTCTCTGGTTCATTCACCCCAAACAATATCAGTGTATTAATTAGGGTCCTACTAAGCGTGCCAAAGAAAATAATTGTGGATCCTAAATTTTGTGTTTAGGAAGGTAATAGCCTTATGGGAAGTTTAATTGTTGGAGGGACTAATTGTGAAGCACTGGATGACCTTTGAGACTTTAAAAGTTGACTCTTCAACAATGACATAAACATGTGGAACAATACAAAAACTACCATTCAAAAGAGTCAAAAGATTGCATTGTGCAAACATGTGGTCAAATTACCAAGCATTCCCACGAGGAGAAAAGGAAACCATTGCCAATATCAAAAAATAGGACAAAGGGCCAAGTGTAGAAAGAGTGTAGAACCAAAATTAGGACGGGCCTGTGAGACACGTGAACACCCCTAAAGAGAATGTGTTGAAGAAAAGAAGGTACTCATAGACTTGAACAAAAGAAAGATAAGTTGGAGCCTATTAAGGGAATACATGGCTTACAAAACTTATTACGGTAAATAACATGTACAAGAAAGTTGGTTTCAAAAGGCCTACTATGAGGTTGTGGGTGTTGATTTTGGTGAGATATTCTCTCATGTTGCAAAAATGGCATCCATTAGATTTTTACTTTCTATTACTACCTCTTATGAATTAGAGCTTGAACAAATGGATGTGAAAACTATTTTCCTTCATGGTGATTTGTAGGAGGATATTTACATGACACAACTAGAGCAATATATGATAAAAGGTGAAAGTAATTTGGTTTTTAAATTGAAGAAATCTTTGTATGACCTCATGCAGTCCTAGGATTTGGTATCTAAAATTTGAAACATGTGTTCAGTTTGGGATTTGAGCATTCTAAATCAAATCTAGGTGTTTATTATAAATCTAATGGTGGTAATTTTTTATACATTACATAAATGTTGACTATATGTTCATTTGTAAAGGCAAAGGATGATTTGAGAACTAAATCTAGGTGTTTATTATAAATCTAATAGTGGTAATTTTCTATACATTACATATATGTTGATGATATGTTCATTTGTAAAGGGAAAGGTATGATTAGAGAACTGAAGTCTTAGCTTGCTACAAAATTTGAAATGAAAGATTATGGTGTAGTTTAACACATTCTTGAGATGGAAATTAGAAAAGATAGAGTGAAGAATGGTTTGGCTTGGACAAACTAAATGTGCATTCAATTTTATAAAGGTTTAGTATGCAAGATTTACAGTTGGAACAAAGTTGTCTATCCTAGATTGTCTCACAACCCCATTAGAGATGGAAGAAATGAGCAAAGTACCTTATCAAAGTTTAGTTGAAAGTTTGATGTATGTTATGGCTTGTATTAGACCACACCTTGCCCAAGCAATGGGATTTATTTACAAATGTCTATTCCCAACAAAGTTCTTTGGGATGTAGTTAAAAAGAGTCCATATATTTTAAGGGTACCTTAGTATATAATGTGTTATCTTAGTAATATAATAGGAGACAAGATTTCCCTTGCAACATAGCCAGTCACAAGGTGCTAAAGCATATTGCGAGCTTTCCAATGCTTCAAACAGTTCGTCAAACGTATACCTGATTCAAAAGTTATGGCCCCTAGAAGTTGGGTCTCTTAAAATAGGAAATGTATAAACAAGTTTGACATGTGGCACCAAAGGACATTGGGCCAATTCATCAAGCCAACAATCCCTACATTTTTTTTGGTCACCCCCTAGCTTCAAAGGAACCCTTTAGCATATCTTTGTGACCCTCACCTCTACCCAAAGCCTTGTTGAAAATAAGTGTCATCAATGAATTGTAGGCACGTCACATCATTTATGCCCACTCAAACCTACTAGCCTATTAGGATTAGCCACACTAGCTCCAAAATGAGAAGAGTAGAGCATAGTAGGTCACCTCATCTAAGCCCTCTTTTAGTATTTAAAAAATCATCTAGAACCTTGTATTTATCATCTAGAAAAAATCGTCTAATTATTTATTTAATTAAATAAAAACAAATTTCCATTTTTCAAACAAATTTTCCTTTTTCTATTTATTCAAGTCAATTAATTCCTTTTTGTTGATCAATTAACTCTATCTCATTTTAGAAACTTCTTTGTCAATAAAAAATCTACTTCATCTTCAAGAAACTGGCTCTTCAAAATTTGATTTGCTAATGACATTCTTTATGTTTTTAGTTTCTTTAAAAACAAAAATGCACATTCACGCACGCACACGCTACCCACCCATACATAGACATACACTGATAAATATACATATTAACACACGCACACCCCATACACCCACAAATATTCACACACATACACCCTATATACATTGATAAATGTACATAGTCACATATTCATGCATGGCCATGCACACATTCCCCATCCACTTCATCTTTGAAGAGAAACTTGCTCTTCAAAATTATCCATCGATTGAATTACATAACTCAATATCTTATCATCATTTTGAAATTAATTGATTGTTATAGAAATTTGATTTGGTAATGACAAACAAAAATGTACACGCACACAAACCTACCCACCCATACATGCACATATACATTGATAAACATACATATTCACACACCCACACCCTACACACATGCACACAAACACCCCATATACATTGATAAACATGCATATTCACGTTCACGTGCATGCACATGCACACACAACACATCATGCACATGCACAACAAACCCTCCCATCTACTTCATCTTAGAAGAGAATCTTGCTCTTCAAAATTATTCATCAATTGGATTCCATAACTCATTTAGTATCTTATTGTCAATTTGAAATTAAGTGATTGTTAGATAGAATTTTGATTTGCTAATGACATAGTTCTTTATGTGCATGCACACACTCTTCCAGCCCATACATGCACATACACACTGATAAACATACATATTCACACACCCATGCATATGCATGTGCACAAATACCCCATATATACTAATAAACATGCGTATTCACATACATGCACACATGCACATGCACACACCCCGCACATATGCCTCTTCCACCCAAAACATAAAATTTAACTTCCAAACATATAGAAATACATATAATGAATACAATTGAACAAATCACACACACCACATATTTTGAATTCCAAACATGCACATACAACAAATGTAATTAAACACGCATACACACTACATAATTAAATGTCAAACAAAAGTGCACACACACATACACATAATTAAATGTCTAACAAAAGTACACATGCATCTTCCAAACATACACATAAAAATACATACAATGAATATGATTAACCAAATCGAACACACATTAACACACCACATAATTAAATGCCAAATAAAGTTTGCACACAAACACATACAAATTTCACTTTCAAATATACACATACAAATACATACAATGAATATACTTAAACAAATGCACATGTATTCATCCATACACTAATAAACATACATATTCACACACCCATGCATATGCACACACAAATGCCCCATATATACTAATAAACATGTGTATTCACATACATGCGCACATGCACAAACCCCGCACATATGCACACAAGTCCTCGCTCCCTCCCCCCCTCTTCCACCCAAAACATAAAATTTAACTTCCAAACATATAGAAATACATATAATGAATACAATTGAACAAATCACACACACACACACACACACCGCATAGTTTTGAATTCCAAACATGCACATACAACAAATGTAATTAAACATGCATGCACACTACATAATTAAATGTCAAACAAAAGTACACACACACATACACATCATTAAATGTCTAACAAAAGTACACACACAAAAATACATACAATGAATATGATTAACCAAATTGAACACACATTAACACACCACATAATTAAATGCCAAATAAAGTTCACACACAAACACACAAATTTCACTTTCAAATATACACATACAAATACATACAATGAATATACTTAAACAAATGCACATGTATTTATCCACACAAAGTGAACATTACTAAATCTTGTTTCTACACACATTGAACACAAAGCATAAATCAAATCTTTTTCATACAAACCACACATGATAGCAAATGTCATTTTACGACATAGTTTCAATTATACTTCACACAAAATACAACCACACACATAAAGCAAATAACAAAGTTATAAATACATGACGCACATGGAATTTTCTCAAATATGAAGAATTTAAAACATACAACACACAAAGTGAACATCCTGATTTCGCTCCGTCCTCTGAATTGTTTGATATGCAACCTATGTGGGTTAGGCTTCCTCATCTTCCCCTCCATCTCTGAATTGATTCCATTTTGGAGATGGTGGGGGGTGCTATTGGGGAAATGTTAATGGTGGATGATAAATTTTTTAAGCTACTTCACACTACTTATGCTCGTATCCTGGTGGATGTTGACATCTCCAAAGGCTTGCCTTCAGAGATTAAACTTTTTTCTTCTCAGGGTAGAAGTTGGATCCAGCAATTGGATTATGAGGGTCTCCCATTCAGATGTCGGCAATGCTTTAAGACACGGCATGTTGCTTCTCAATGTGAGATTTAGAAAGTTAAAAAATCCGCTTCATGGTGGAAGGGTGCCTCCTCTCAACACTATACAGTGGAGAAGGTGTCTTCCCACTGGAGCTTCTTGCAAGTGGTTGGGTAGTCTGTTACTAGCCCAGTTCTAGATAGTCCTTTGGTTGCCTCTGTTTTGGATCCTACGTTGGTGGCTGATGCTTGCCTGTTTGCTGGTCCTCCTGAGTCTTTGGTGGTTGAAGTTGGGGCACTTGTTGGTTGCTCGATGGATGCTATTGTCCCTACGGTGGCTTCGGCTGGTGCTGGTTCTGATGTTTCTGTTCCTTTTGTTCTTCCTTCGGCTGGAAGTTGTGTTGGTCCCTTGCTAGGCGAAGTTGTTGCTCCAACACCTCTATTGGGTGTTGGTTCTTCGGCCTTGGACTCACACTGTTGGCAGAATGAGGCGGCTAGAGTTGAAGATGGGTGGATTTCGATTAAAGGTAAATCTTCTAAGATTCATCCATCCTCTTTTGATATGACCCTTCGGTCCCACAAGAAGGGTTCAAAACGTTAGCCCCTTTATGTTGTTTGGGGTATTCTTTGTTCGAAACCTTCAAAGTTTTATTTTAAGTTCCAATTAGGTATAAGGTTTCGAGGCCCCGTCAAAATCTGATGTTTCTATTACATCGTTTGTGATGTTCATTTCGTTCAGAGGACTTTTGTTGAATATCTTGAGTTACCTTTATGTACAAGGTTTCGGGGGCCCATCAAAACCTATTTTTCCCTTTATCAAAAACACACAAAGTGAACATCAATTTAAAGACACATCACACAAAGTGAATCTTAAAGTTCTTATAATAGAAACATCACATAAAGATAATGCCAAATTACCTTTCAACACAAATAGAAACAAAATGCATTGACTTTGTTAAAATGTGACAATGTTAAAACATACACTCCATAGAGTGAATGCTAATGAAACACAAACAAAAAGTTAATGCATGACATAGTTTAATCACACATGAAGTAAACATGCAGTGTTTTTTAAATGCATGGAATTCAAGCATGTCAAATATAAAAATGTTTCACCGGAACTAAAAAAGAAACTTCAAATGCACACAAAAACACTTTGTTCAATAATGTCAAAGTAAAAACACACACAAAGTGAATCCCAAATTTCATACACTTTCCACACTAAGTCCAAACATACAACATACATAATTATCAATGTTAATACTCTTCACCCAAATCCAATGTGAAAGTTCAAACATACACACACATGTCAAAGTACAAACACAACAAAATGGTTGTCGAAACAAAATCATATTTCACATGATGATTGTTCATTTCACACAAAGTTTGTTCAAACACTCATTTCACACATGTACAAAGTAAATGCTAAAGTTTAAATATACACAAAGTTCAAACATACCAAACTACACACACACAAAAGTGAATGCATGCCTAATTTGAAAAGGTTTCACAAAGAGATACTTCAACAACACAAAGAATAAATACAAAAATTGTGAACGCCAAAATTCAAGCATACAAGTTAAGTGAATTTCAAAGTTAGTAAACTTTTTTTATATATATTGAATAAAAAGTTAGTACATTTATAATATCAAGTTAAAAATAAAAATTCAAAGTTACACACACATGCTAAAGTACATATACAACAAAGTGATTGCCACAGTTAAAACACGTTTCACATATATATAGTTTGTTTGTTTCACACATAATTTGTTCAAACCCACTCTTCAAACATATACAAAATAAATATTAAAGTTTAAATATTGACATAAGTTAATGTGAAAGTTCAAATATATTTTATACAACATTATTACACTTCACACATATATTGTTCAAACATACACTTCACATATATCTTGTTGAAAAAGAAAATTACAAAAAATATGTAATAAAAAATAATGTAAAAAACGACACAGAAACAATAGGCTAGAAAAATGGCCATTACCAATGACCATTCGCTGCAGCCTCAAGGAGGGGGTCAATTCAACCCCTCCAAAATAAATATTTTTTTATTAAACAACAAGATCCATTTACATATTGATTTACAAATAAGTTCACTGATTTCAGCAATCAATTCAAAAGTGCAACGATAAAAATAAAATTATTTTGGCATGAGCTATTGTTGTAGAGAATTATTACACCGTAGTCAGAATTTTAAAATTGAGGTGAGGAATTAGTTCACAAAATCCTCTTTAAAATTAAGTACTAATTCCTCAGTGCAATTTTAAAGAGGAATTAGTTTACACAATCCTCTTTATAGTTCTGCTTCTTTTCTCTTCTTCATCATCACCACTGGTGCCTGAAAAATCATCAGCCACACAAAAAGGATGAATACAAAATAACAATAAAACTTTTTACACAGGTCTACAATAAAAATAGAAAAAAAACACAGAAAATATATTAAATTAGAAACGAAAGAAGCATGGTCATGCCAAAAAAAATAGAATTAGTTCACATAATCCTCTTTAAAAGTAAGTCCTAATTCCTCAATGCAATTTTAAGGAGGAATTAGTTTACACAATCCTCTTTATAGTTCTGCTTTCTTTTCTCCTCTTCATCATCACCACTGGTGCCTGAAAAATCATCAGCCACACAAAAAGGATGAATACAAAATAACAATAAAACTTTTTACACAGGTCTGCAATAAAAATAGAAAACAAACACAGAAAACGTATTAAATTAGAAATGAAAGAGGCATGGTCATGCCAAAAAAATAGAATTAGTTCACATAATCCTCTTTAAAATTAAGTACTAATTCCTCAATGCAATTGTAAGGAGGAATTAGTTTACACAATCCTCTTTATAGTTCTGCTTCTTTTCTCCTCTCCATCATCACCACTGGTGCCTGAAAAATGATCAGCCACACAAAAAGGATGAATACAAAATAACAATAAAACTTTTTATACAGGTCTGCAATAAAAATAGAAAAAAAACACAGAAAACATATTAAATTAGAAACGAAAAAGGCATGGTCATGCCAAAAAAAAAAAATAGAATGGCGGGAAAGCAAGGGAAAAAAACATAGAATGATGGATAAAGAAGCCAAAAAAAAGTGAATGTTATGTAAACACAACTTTCTAAACATTCATTAAGTTGCTGAAATGATTCTGACTTCAACAATTAGACTGTTAACACCAAGATAAATGCAACCAAGTTGACTTCAAATCAATGAACCAAAATGAAAACAATTAAAGTTTCCATTCATAGAACTCCTTACCACCATGAAGGCCAGCCTGTTTAAGGCTTCTGACTAGAGAAACGGAGTTGTTCAAAGCCCATGGATGAGCAAGAGCAGCCACTACTCCTGTCTAGCACATTATTTTATTGCTGTTTCAGCAAGAATCTTACCACCCCTGCAACATAAATAAAATTCACTCCACCTTTAGCAAGATTCATTCACCTATATATCGGATGTTGAATATTCAAATTGTAATTAGAAATTGGTATCATCTATAACCATGTAATCCCAAAAAGCAACGAGGAATCATATTTAGCATAAGCAGATCTATAGGATCATCATCGTATATGTATTTGCTAAACGCGTGCTTTATATTATCTACATATCTGGCCTCAATCATTGCAGTCTTCCATTCAGAGCTTTAAGCTTCAGTAACAGTTTATTCTCTTATATTAGCTAAGCATTCTTCTATCTCTGCAAAAACAACAATTGTAATAAGCTAATATATGTACCGGTTCTGCTTTTCTAGAATCAGTCCTCTTAGACAGTAAAAAAATTAACATCTCAAACTAAATATATAAAAAATTTGGCCTCAAAGCAGCTTTTTCTACTCGTAGATATTAATTCCCTGGCTTAATTTATATTAAAGTTTTATTAATTAAAAAGTTGGAAACAGTTCAAATTTTCTGTCTCAGTGCTTTGCTTTCTACCTGAGTAACCAAGCCAGGTGAACAAGGAAAATGATCCAAGAACCTGATTCATAGAAAGAGCTCAAATGTGTATAATCTAATGGTTTAGGTGATCAAAGATTATACAAAATTTGATCCCCAATCTCATACAAAGGATTCAATGCTCACAAGGACTTTTCTTGATGGTTACAAGGATTTAATTGAGGGGAAGAAATCAAAAGCTTATAATGGACCAGAAAGCCTATTTGAATATGTAAAACTTACATGACGAAGTAAGGGAAAGAATCAACCTCAGACATATGCCTAGATTAGACACATAATAAATTTGCTAACCTTGAGAGAATAATTGTGCTGATCTCAACACCTGGAATTACTCCGATGCCCATATTTACGAGAAGCTTCAAAGACAGCTGGTACCCCTAAACCAAATGCAAGGATACAGCTGGAGATGATTGAGAATTTTGAATCAGTAACAGAGTAATTTATTACATAGAAAAGCATAGACCCTTGAGCTCAGCAATGGTTGTGTCATAGCCTCTCCACCTAACTCTATCATAATGGAAGTATAGAACCAACTGAATAATTCCCAGGAAGCTCCCAATCCCATTGGGGACCTACACACAATGCTCAAAGAAGAGATTGTCACAGCGGGTCATGCTCATTCCGACTTTCTACTGGCCAGCATACCAAACCACAAAAACATATGCCTGATCAGAATGAGGACTATCATAAGTGGGTTGATTTTTCTAAGTAGTATTATACCTTATCCGTAAACCTACTATTAAACTGTTTCTTATCAGATCAAACAAAGAGAAAGATTATGTAAACAAAAGTGTGTAATGGCAGTAGGTCATGCTCATTCCGACTTTCTACTGGCCAGCACACCAAACCACAAGAACCATATGCCTGATTGGAATGAGGACTATAATAAGTGGGTTGATTTTTCAAAGTAGTATCATACCTATTCTTAAACCTACTATTAAGCTGTTTCTCAGCAGATCAAACAAAGAGAAAGATAATGTAAACAAAAGTGTTTAATGGCAGTACGCATTTTCATGGTCCGTGTGTTTTTTGGATGGCAAGTTGTGTTGAGGCATTGGGTCATCCATGTTGGCTTGTTCAAAAACTATGATCTGGATCAAATTGCTGGAGCAGATTTTTCAAATAGAAGTCAAATATATGAAATTCTTTCTATTGGTAATCATTAAATAATTGTTAGAACTAAAGTGTTGATAAGATAAGATATTGGATAAAGAAAAATGACATTTATAAAAATACACATCTATTTAATTATTAATACATCTGTAGGCATCGAACATAGTGTATAAATGTGTGCCTGTGAACAATTTTTCTTTTTGATGTTTTACTTTTTTTGGCAGATTTTGCTTGTTCTTTAAGGACTATAAAATGAATTGTTCACTTTGATACTTCAGATTCAGGGCTGCCAAGAAGACGGTCCACTTCTCACTTCGTTATCTCCATATTGGATAAAGGAAAGGATAATGGCATATAAGAAAATTTGCAAGAGAAGCATAATCCACTCAGCATGAAACAAAATCCAAGGTAACTCTGTATCTTTAAGAATAGTGGCTTCAATCATATCCAGAGATTTGAGATTATGAGTGAACTTAAATACATGTGGTGTTATTTCCAACTAATATATTGATAAATATAACATCCTTCTTTCCCAATTACTTATTTAAAATATCATTGGAAGGATAAAAACATCTTACATTTCTAATCCAACATGAATGGTTATGTTTGTGCTGCTGCAGATAAATGTTTGTCAGAATGAAAAATCAGAGGGAGAGAGGAAAGAGGGACAAACCAAAGGCCGCAGCTTTATGAAATCCTCATACATTAGGGTTTTTTGATGATTACAAGAAAAGACAGAGATAAGATTCCTTAATAGCTATGTTGCATGGGTACTCATACCCATACCCTTGGGACACGTACCAGGTGTTCATACACATACCCAAGTATCGGGTACACGTACCCAAGTACTGGGTACTCAGTGGAGGGCATCATAGCTAAGGACCGTGATTAAGATTTCTGATTTTCGCTTCGGTTTTTGGTTTGCATATCAGCTTGTTGTTTATCAAACTTAATTCAATATGTAATCAGTTCGAAACTTTGATACAATACTGATCAACAGTAAACTTTCTTACTGTTCAAGTCAGAAGTTTACCATTTGCAACATGTCATTGTCTTATGATTTATGATCTTGTTCATGTTTGAAACTTTGATAGAATACTGATCAGCAGTAAACTTTCTTAGTGTTCAAGTCAGAAGTTTACCATTTGCAACATGTCATTGTTAAATGATTTATGATCTTGTTCATGTTTAAAGTTTGCCTTCTCTGTTATAAGATTCCTTAATAGCTATGTTGCATGGGTACTCGTTCCCATACCCTTGGGACACGTACCGGGTACTCATACACATACCCAAGTACCGGGTACATGTACCCAAGTACTGGGTACTCAGTGGAGAGCATCATAGCTAAGGACCTTGATTAAGATTTCTGATTTTCGCTTCGGTTTTTGGTTTGCATATCAGCTTGTTGTTTATCAAACTTAATTCAATATGTAATCAGTTTGAAACTTTGATACAATACTGATCAACAGTAAACTTTCTTACTGTTCAAGTCAGAAGTTTACCATTTGCAACATGTCATTGTTATATGATTTATGATCTTGTTCATGTTTGAAACTTTGATAGAATACTGATCAACAATTCAACAGTAAACTTTCTTAGTGTTCAAGTCAGAAGTTTACCATTTGCAACATGTCATTGTTATATGATTTATGATCTTGTTCATGTTTAAAGTTTACATTTAGCATATATTATTATTACAAACATATTGCAAATCTGAAACCGAAAACAATATATTGCATTTGCAAACTTATTCACTGTTCTTGTTTTGAAAACTCATTGTCAGGACTCATTTTCAGATTTTCTATAAAATATTAAATTATATTAAAAAAAAAGTTGACGTACCCAAATAACCCCGTCCCCTAAGTACCTAAGTACCCCTGTCCCATGCAACCTTGCTTAATAGTTAGAGGGGACAATATATTACTATTCCTAATGCTTGAAGGAACATATGAAACATATGACAATAGTGTGCTCAACTACTTTTCCTATTGTCGTCCCACATTCATTTGTTTCTTTTGTTGCATATAATTAATTTTTAAACACCCCATGAAACAGAAAGTGACAGTGAATCATTTGGGAGGTTTGAAAAAAGGGTCTGGTCTAGGAGATGGATCACACGCCACTGTTCAAGAGGTTTGGAAGAAGTCCTATCAACCAAGGACTTTGTTTCTGATGATGGCTTGACTAATTAGTTCACTGAATGCAATAGACAGGGAACAGAATTAGGTGCAATATCACTTATTACAGGAACGAGCATTAAATCTGGAATTCTTGCTCTTGCTGTACGTACTGCTCTTGCTGTATGTTACTTAAAAGAGTGAGACAACATTCCATTCTTATGAAGAAGTTTCAGATGTATTTTTTTTTTAAGATTTGAATTTTTTAAATTGTCTTTGTACGGTTTGCAGCTAGCATTCGGTGGTGGTTTTCATTGTCAGTAAGATTTTGTGAAATTTGATGTGGATTTCAATGTTTCAGTTGCACTGTTGCAAGACCAAGTTAGCAAATGTGTTCAACATCAGGAAGCACTAGGATATTTGCAAAGTGAGCCACATATTTTAGGGCATCTAAGCATAAAATTGCCATACAGACATCACACTAGGAAGAAAAAAAATAGAACCAAAATGAACTGGTTGTGTACAGATTCATTGATATAGAACTTGCTGAAATCATGGCAAGTGACTCACTTCAAGATTCTGCACAAATTGCATTGTGCAGACAACAAAGCCGACGAGGGAAACTGTGCTAAACAAACCCAGAACCTAGATATAAAAATAAATTAATAGAAATAGTCCCATCCAAAGATACAGACAGGAAAATGTCGAACAAATTCAAAAGAAATAGAGGAAGAGCCCTCAGCCCAGACAGAAATTCAGAACACAACACATTGAAGAAGACTCAAAACCTTGGAAGGTGGACGCATAAACCAGGCACAAGAATTGTTTTAAGATTGCCACCTGCCACATCATTGTAGAAGCATAAGCATAAGCATTGGGAGATATAAAATAATGCATTCCATCTATGGAAACTGATTGACCAGAAACGAATTTCCTTTATTTTCAAAGAGGAAAATAAAAAACCATGGACGAAAATGGAAACCGCCAATCAGGAAAAAGGAAAGACGGTGAAAATTAGATTTGAAAAGTCAGATGGGTGCAAACCATAAGATAAACATTTCATTTCTCTGTTCACGTGATTTTCAAGATGAAATTAATTGCATTTTCAAGAGGCTGAAACATTCGTCTCCACCTATACACGCAGAGACTAATAATTTGTTCTGTGTGTTTGACATATACATGACATATGTTCCCTAACCTTAGCAATACACCATCTACATAGAATTTGTCATCTTTCAAAAAGGTAGGCCTGATGTATGTAACTGTATTTAAACTGGTGGAACTCAGCAGACATTGCAGCAGCTGCACCTCCCACTTAGCTACAACACCCAGATTGCACAACTAATATCTAACCCAATACTGTCGGGCAATATTGCACTGTCAATGTTACAAAACTCAGATATGTACAAATGTCAAGTGACTAGAAAAGATTTCAGTTCCCTCAACTTAAAACCCTGTACTCCACCTCCCTTTGTCACAGTCTTAATTAGCTATTGTGAATTACTTTTTGAAACCTGCCGGCCCACTTTTGTATCCATGCACATACATGTAATTTCTCAACTTAGTATTTACCTCTACAACAAACAAGGTCAAGTACAACAAGAGTGATTCTGAAATTCCTGACATAAAGATCCTCTATGGAATGTGGATGAATCTTTGCTTTAATTCATCCCATGATTCTTATCAAGCTATTGTGTATGGCATTGTGAAATGAATATAGTGATTGAAGCATATATAATGGAGCTAGAGCTTAATCCAAGGATATTGCAATTGTACTGTCCAGGGCATCCAAGCTTCATTCAAGTCTAAGCATTTATATTATCGAGACTCGAGAGAGCATCAGTGGCATTGGAAGAGGAAGAAGATTATGAAGACACAACGATCCCAAACATAATAAATATAGGAGATCCTCTTGAATCACTTGAGCACCAACATTCTTCTCTCCAAATCAGCAATACCCATTTTCATTTCTAGTTTATTTCTGCCTCGTTTGACTCCACCCTTAATATTTTACCCATTTTCATTTCCAATTCAATCTGTCTTTTTGGGAAATATCCTTTCCTTTCCTTTCAGAAAACTGTGTAATGTAAATTAGATGTAAAGCATCTAATGATGATAGTAGATTGATCCGTAGGAAGGACTTTCTGTGTTATTGCTTTGAGGGAAATTTGCTTCTATTCATTTGCTTTAATTCATCACATAATTCTTATCAAGCTACTGTGTATGACATTGTGAAATGAAAATCAGGTATTGAAGTATACAATGGAGCTAGAGCCTGAGGCTGAGCTAGAGTCAGATCTAGGGGATATTGCAATTGTATTGTCCAAGGCATCCAAGCTTCATTAGAATCTGAGCACTTGTATTATCGAGGGAGCCGAAGAAGAAGATTATGAAGACAAAAATACCCTAATCCTAATAAATATATGAGACTCTGTATCCCTTGTTTGTTGGGCTGTCATCATCTGCTACTTTTTGGCCTGTGTGGTTATAGCCAGGTACGTGCACTTTACCATCCACTACTTCCAGAATAAGAATTATTGATATGGGTATTATTTTAAATACTTAAAAGACTTGTTTGCATAAGCCACATGATACAACTTCTGTTGTATGTAAATCTTTCACAAAAAACCAACGGTGTATTCTATTTTGGATTTTGTGATATGCCCAGGAGGGTATAAGTGTAGAACAAAAATGGCAGTCAATGGTTGTGACTTACTATTGTGTTTAATTTAGGGTAAAATGATTTTTCTTTTCAGTATATAGTGCAACAAGCTGCATAATATAAGATACAGGCTACAGCTCTTTTTTGTGTGAATGGCGAAAAAAACAATGGGCAAGGGATATGAGGGATTATGACGTTACTGCTAGTGCTATAAGATGGTCATTCGAGCTCTTGGATAATGAAGGTGATGAACTAAATCCTTGAAGAACTCAATTACTTGGAAAACATTTTTAGCTGGCTAAGGTCAGGGCTTAAACACTAATGCACATTAATTAGGACACCTGAGATCAAAGTTCACTTTAAAGAAATTTCCCAGCAGGAAAATGTGAACCGGCCACAGGAGGCTAGAAGGCCAAGCAATGTGGATGATTAGGAGATTACAGCTGATAGCAGCAGGAATCTCACTTTAACAGAAAATGTTCAAATCACCAACTGCAATGAGGCTTCCCGTAACCCTAGTGGCTACGTGGCAAGTTTCCAGAGGAAAGTGCAGTATAACAGCAACGTAAATTATTAAAAGAAAAGCTAAAGTGACTCTCATAGGGGTCAGATTGCTAAAGAAAATGTGACCTATTATCGAATTATATTGATGCTTAATTGAAATGGAAAACTCTAGACCATTATTTGAAAATCCATGAGCTGAAGGCCAACTCTATGTCTTTGGAGAGGCACTTTCTTTTACCTGATATTTTTGTTGCCTGTCTCAAGCAGAGGTTTATACTTTTCTGGCATGAAATGGGTTGATTGCAAGATACTGATTTCCACTGGTGTAGATTTATACAGAGTTGCAAGGACATTCATTATAATTAGTGCCAACTGTACAGTGTAAAGACACTTAACGAATGAACACTAGGAGGTTTTGTGTTATCCTCAACATGATGAGAATTTAAAAATGATTGAAAATTAAATTCAAAAAACACATATCGATATAAATTCAAGTATAGTAGTTCGAAATTAAAAATTACTAATCATTAACCAAATGAAACAGAAAAGAAGAACAATTGAGCACATGAATTTAAGAAATTATGGTCAAGAATGTGAGACTTACAACATTCCTCCGCAGATGATTCTGAATATTACGGATGAGCTCTGTAAGGCATCGGAGCGGTAGTGCTAAGGCATTAGAGTGGATGCAGAGCATCGGATGCGGCCGAATGCTAGGGCATTAACGTCGATGCGGTCGAGCACATCCACGCAGATGATTATGAAGATTGCACATCGCGTTGAAGCATTGGCCATCGGAACATTGTGCATTTTGTTGAACATTGCGATCCAGGCGAGCGAGGGGACTTGCAGGAATAAAGAATAAGAGGCAAATTAAACAAAGAATAAGAGGCAAAAGCACACACACAGTCTGCAAACAAAATTCTGAACATTGTAGATGAGCTCTGTAAGAGCCTCGGAATTGATGCAATTGATGCAGGGCATCGTGCTAGGGCATCGCATTCTATTGAAAATGGCACCCTCTTTTTCAAATATAAAGATAAAGATAATAGCTACACTTAGTTGTTTGAAATGAAGAATTACTATCCATTAACCAGACGAAAGAACAAATGAGCAGATGAATGTGAAACTTACAACATTGCAGATGAGCCGATGCGGGGCATCACACTGTGGAATCAAGGAGCCTTGAACAAAAGAAGAAGAGGCAAATTAAACAAACAATAAGTAGCAAAAACGCAAACCGTCCGGCAAATTAAATAAGGTATAAAGAATAAAAAAGAAAAAAACAAATTAAGAAGAAGAAAAAAGCTAACGGTCATGGAGTTGCTTAATCTGTAATTAGTGAGTTTGATGAATCCAAAATTAAAAAAACTAAAGGAATACATTTTGTTTAAAAAAATAAAAAATAAAGGAATGCATTTTGTTTTGCAAAATCATTTTCAAATCATCTATTCATCAATTCAAATCTAGAAATAATAAATTGGAAAATAACTTTCAATCAATTAAATAAATTATTTATACTAGCAATTGCATTCCAACAATAGGAAGGTACATTCGAGTATTATTTAGAAGTGGAGAAAGATTTAAGTAAATTTAATCTAATTTTAGAACACAATTAACTGAAATCTTGGTAGTTATTAATCTAATGGGGTGATCATGTATAATACATTTGTTGGTGATTGTTGTTTTGAAGACCCAAAGAGCAATAGCAAAATGGTGTCTTTATATTTTTTAGTCCACTGTAGGTGTTGTTGTTGATCATTATGCATGTTTGATTCACAAAGTTGACTGGTTCCACCTGTTTCTTTCATGGGCTAGATGAGTTTTCTGCAAAAGGGAAATTTGTAACAATGGAATTAATGCTTTGATAATAATTACAATGTGAGGTTGTAAGGACTTATAGTTGCACATCTTGATTTGTTGGAGAAATAGTTATTGTAACCAAGCATCATCCTTTTAAAATTGGTTGAATAGATGACATTGAGTAGTTTTGTTTTGTGCAAAATGTATGTATAGAAAAACAGTGAAAAGGAAAATTGATTAGGTGGCAAGCTTCAAAAGCAATTATATAGCTTGAAGCAATGGATGAAATGATTAGGGGAAGTATGAAAGAGATATAGTTGAGAGGTGCACACCTTGATTTGTTAGAGAGAAAGTTGTTGTAGTCGAGCTTCCTCTTTTTTCCTTATTATTGCATATAGATTGTTTTGCATTTGGAGTACCTCTCGAAGGAGAATGCCAATTGAATGCGGAGGTCATTTAATTACTTGACTTTGTACACAGTTGTGAATGTCAGCCCCCTCCTTTCTATTTTTCCAATATCAATCATCGCTTTTTGTAGTGTTAGGCCTTGGGATTTGTGTATGGTTATATTCCATGCCATTATGAGGGGTATTTGCCTTTGGCTCCCCAGAGATACATTAATTATTGGTATACTTTTGGGGTCTTGTTCAGCCCATGCTAATCCATTGTAATTATCGATCCTTGCCACAACATGCATTTGGGCATTAGGTGGTTTGGGACAAGGACTATAAACAATTTCAATTACTTGGCCAAGAGATCCATTGACAAGGCCTGCTTCTGACCATATGTTGGTTGTCAGCGTGATGTGTTGACCTTTGCAAAGTAGGACTTATTTTTTGAACTGTTCATCACAAGCTATATTTTTCATTATGTTTGGTTGTTGCATTACTTAATGCAATTGGTTAATTTGACAATTTCAACATTCTTTAGTTGTGTAGCTTGACCAAATCGTTGGTAGCATAAAAATGCATCAAGCTGTCAAATTTTTCCTTTTCACTTGGGTTAAGTTGTTTGTTTGTGCACATCATCAAGAGTTGCCAATCTTCTTGTCTTGGTTTGACATTTCGAATGTTCTACAACATTTGGCAAAATTGTGCTTGTGTTGTCAATTTGCCTTATAGGTAGAACATTGTTTGCAATGTGACAACACTAGTGAACTAGTCCCGCAACATTTTGGCAGTGGAGCATGATGTGTAGATAGGTGTGCCCATCACGAAGGGAAGTTGTGTTAGGTCACCGACCAATATCACAAAGACTTCCCTCGAAGCACATATGTTGATTTTGGGGAAATGCCTCATGTAGTCTATTGTCTATTCTTAGCAGTAGTTTTGGCCCTATGAAACTCATTTTATCAATGAGAATATATTTAATGTCCTTCAAATCTTCTTGGAATGTTGTCAATGCTTGTCCTTGCAAGGGGTGCATTTCTTTAATAGGAATCTTGAGCTTTGAATGTATAGTTAAGGCATGGATGTTGAATGAAACCAATCCTATAGGGGCTAGTGTGAGAAGCTAGATTTTTTTGTTGTGGTGATTTACTTTTAAGTGCACTTCTTATGTAAGCGATCAAGTAAAACTTTCATGTACCCTTTGTTCTTTGAATTATCATGTGTAATGGTTCAATAGAGGGGCATTCACTATGGTTTATAGTTATTGATAGTGCCACTTTTTTCTTTTTTTACAATGTATAGCTTGAAATTTCAAAGCTAAATGACATCTTTTCATCTTGACTGCAATTTTTTTCATGTTTATGAATAGTGTCACAATTTTATGCAAATATTGTGGTATTGTAGTATGATATCATTGATTTATGGTATTAAACTCTCCCCTTCCAAGCATCTCAAGCTCATCTAGGCTAACATTGTTTGACAAACCCATTTGTTAAAGTAAATCCCATTCATTCATCTCTATTGTGTCCCTTGGATTATTGTCATTATCACTCCCTCTTCTGAGCTTGCCTCTTCTTGGTTGGTTCAGACGACATGCCACACATCCTATTTGGTTGCATTCATTTACTTCTAATCTTCTACTATCAAATCCTTTGTAAGCCCTATGTCAATTTTGATGTGGCAAAAATGTTTATATCAGAATAGCTCGCTCCAAAAAAAAGTTTCAAATTGTTCTAAGTCCTCCTTTGAGATGCTATAAAAATTTGGGAATATAGTGACAATGAATTTTACCCCTCTCTCTTTCCATTTGCATTGTCTATGACTTGTAGAGTAGGGGTAAGATCTTGGAGATTCTAATAATGCTAGTGCCTCGAGCTCCAATGACCGATTAATGTAGGTGTGCAAGTAGGTAGACTGGATTTAGCTCTCACTTGTTCTTTGTTATTCAATAGAGCAATTTTTGACGACATTCAAAGATGTGAAAGGTCAATTGCAAATGACCAGGGAATTTTCTAAAGCATATGACATATTTCTTGTGCCCCTATGTCATGCTCAAGTACAATTTTTGCCATGAATTTATGGTAAGATGGAAGAGATAGATGATTTGGCTATTGCTCAACTGTAGTGGATGCAGGGCATCGGATGCGGCCGAGTGCTAGGGCATTAATGTCGATGCGGTTGAGCACATCCACGCAGATGATTATGAAGATTTCACATCGCGTTGAAGCATTGGCCATCGGAATATTGTGCATTCTGTTGAACATTGCGATCACAAATAAAGAACAAAGAATAAGAGGCAAATTAAACAAAGAATAAGAAAGAGGCAAAACCGCACAGAGTCTGCAAACAAAATTCTGAACATTGTGGATGAGCTCTGTAAGGCCTCAGAATTGATGCAGGGCATCGCAGTTGAACAAAGAAATATAATAGCTATACATTATTTTGAAATAAGTATAGTTGTTCGAAATGAAAAATTATTATCCATTAACCAGATGAAAGAACAAATGAGCAGATGCAGATGAGCCGATGCAAGGCATTACGCTGTGGAGTCAAGGAGACTTGAACAAAAGAAAAAGAGGCAAATTAAACAAAGATTAAGTAGCAAAAACGCAAACTGTTTGCCAAATTAAATAAGGTGTAAAGAATAAAAAAGAAAAAAGCAAATTAAATAAAGAATAAGAAGAAAAAAGCTAACGGTCATAGTTAGTGAGGTTGATGAACCCAAAATAAAAAAACTAAAGGAATACATTTTGTTTTAAAAAATAAAAAATAAAGGAGTGCATTTGTTTTAAAAAATTATTTTCAAATCATTCATTTATCAATTCAAATGTAAAAATAATAAATTGGAAAATAACTTTCAATTAATTAAATTAATTATTTAGCAATTGCATTCCAACAAGATGCATGGTTACAATAGAAAGGTACACTCCGGTATTATTTAGAAGTGGAGAAAGTTTTAAGTAAATTTAATCTAATTTTAGAACACAATAAACTAAAATCTTGGTAGTTATCAATCTGATGTAGTGGTCATGCATAATACATTTGTTCGCGTGTGTTGTTTTGAAGACCTGAATAGCAGTAGCAAAATGTTGTCTTTATGTTTTTGAGTCCAGTGTAGGTGTTGTTGTTGATCATTATTCATGTTTGATTCACAAATTTGATTGGTTTTACCTGTTTCTTTCATGGGTTAGATGAGTTCTTTGCAAAAGAGAAATTTGTAACAATGAAATTAATGCTTTGATAATAATTGCAATGCAAGGTTTTAAGGACTTACAGTTGCACGTCTTGATTTGTTGGAGAAATAGTTATTGTAACCAAGCCTCATCCATTTAATATTGGTTGAATAGATTACATTGAGTAGTTTTGTTATGTGCAAAATGTATGTATAGGAAAACGATGAAAAAGAAAATTGATTAGGTGGCAAGCTTAAAAAGCAATTATATAGCTTGAAGCAATGGATGAAATGATTAAGGGAAGTATGAAAGAGATATAGTTGAGAGATGCACACCTTGATTTGTTAGAGAGAAAGTTGTTGTAGTCGAGCTTCCTCTTTTTTCCTTATTATTGTATATCTAGATTGTTTTGCATTTTGGAGTACCTCTCGAAGGAGAATGCCAATTGAATGCGGAGGTCATTTAATTACTTGACTTTGTACACAGTTGTGAATGTCAACCCCTTCCTTTCTATTTTTCCAATATCAATCATTGCTTTTTGTAGTGTTAGGCCTTGGGATTTGTGTATGGTTACATCCCATGCCATTATGAGGGGTATTTGTGTTTGGCTTTCCAGAGATACATGAATTATTGGTATAGTTTTGGGGTCTTGTTCATCCCATGTCGGTCCATTGTAATTATCGATCCTTGCCACAACATACATTAGGACATTAGGTGGTTTGGGACGAGGACTATAAACAATTTCAATTACTTGGCCAAGAGATCCATTGACAAGGCCTGCTTCTGACCATATGTTGGTTGTCAACATGATGTCTTGACCTTTGCAAAGTAGGACTTGTTTTTTAAATTGTTCATCACAATTTTCATTTTTTATTATGTTCCTAGTGCTTGTTGCAGTAGTTAATGCAATTGGTCAGTTTGACAATTTCAACATTCTTCAATTGTGTAGCTTGACCCAATCGTTGGTAGCATAAAAATGCATCAACCTATCAATTTTCTCCTTTTCACTTGGGTTAAGTTGTTTGTTTGTGCACATCATCAAGAGTTGCCAATCTTCTTGTCTTGGTTTGACAGTTTGAATTTTCTGCAACATTTGGTGAAATTGTGCTTGTGTTGTCAATTTGCCTTATAGGTAGAACATTGTTTGCAATGTGATGACAGTAGTGAACTAGTCCCATAATGTTTTGGCAGTGGAGCATGGTTTGTAGATAGGCGTGTCCATCACAGAGGGAAGTTGTGTTAGGTCACCAACCAATATCACAAAGACTTCCCCTAAAACACATATGTTGATTATGGGGAAATGCCTCATGTAGTATGTTGTCTATTCTTAGCAGTAGTTTTGGCCTTATGAAACTCATTTTATCAATGAGAATATATTTAATGTCCTTCAAATCTTCTTGGAATGTTGTAAACACTTGTCCTTGCAAGGGGTGCATTTCTTTAATAGGAATCTTGAGCTTTGAATGTATAGTTGAGGCATGGATGTTGAATGAAACCAATCCTATAGGGGCTAGTGTGAGAAGCTAGCTTTTTTGTTGTGGTGATTTACTTTTAAGTGCACTTCTTATGCAAGTGATCAAGTAGGACTTTCATGTACCCATTTTTCTTTGAATTATCATGTGTAATGGTTCAATAGAGGGGCATTCACTATGGTTTATAGTTATTGATAGTGCCACTTTTTGCTTTTTTGACAATGTATAGCTTGAAATTTCAAAGCTAAATGACATTTTTTCATCTTGACTATAATTTTTTCATGTTTATGAATAGTGTCACAATATTATGCAAATATTGTGGTATTGTAGTATGATCTCATTGATTACTGGTATTAAACTTTTACCTTCCAAGCATCTCAAGCTCATCTAGGCTAACATTGTTTGACAATCCCATTTGTTAAAGTAACTCGCATTCGTTCATCTCTATTGTATCCCTTGGATTATTGTCGTTGTCACTCCTCTTCTGGGCTTGCCTCTTCTTGATTGGTTCAAACAACATGCCACACATCCTATTTGGTTGCATTTATTTGCTTCTAATTTTCTACTATAAATTCCTCTGTAAGCACTATGTCAATTTTGATGTGGCAAAAATGTTTATATTAGAGTATCTTGCTCCAAAAAAATATTTCAAATTATTCAAGTTCTCCTTTGGGATGCTATAAAACTTTGGGAATACATTGACAATGAATTTTACCTCTCTCTCTCTCTCTTTCCATTTGCATTATCTATGACTTATAGAGTAGGACTAAGATCTTGCAGATTCTAGTAATGCTATTGTCTCGAGCTCCAATGACTAATTAATGTAGGTGTGCAAGTAGGTAGACTGGATTTAGCTCTCACTTGTTCTTGTTATTCAATAGAGAACTTTTTGACAACATTCAAAGCTGTGAAAGGTCAATTGAAAATGACTAGGGAAATTTTTGAAGCATATGACATATTTCTTGTGCTCCTGTGTCATGCTCAACTATAATTTTTGCCATGAATTTATGGTAAGATGGAAGAGCTATATGATTTGGCTATTGGGTTGGTGAAATTATTCTTAATATATTAGTACAAGTCTCAAATGTTCTCTCTGGTTTGGATGCATACTTTTTAATATATTTTAAAACAAGTTCTCGTGAGACAACAAGATGACAATCTATGTTGGCTCTCCATATCAGGAGAATTTTTGGGTTGTTTATATTTCACCTATCATCATTCCTTTCAATTTTATACTTTTTCTTCTCAGCATCATCACATAATAGGGTAGAGATATGTTGTTATTTCCATGTATATCTATATCATTGCTCTATCTTTCCCCCTTTCTTTTGCAAGCATGTTCTCTCCTTACATTTTGTGTTCCTCTAGACAGAACTAACTATCTCTTCATAATCATGTTAAGGATCTATATAAAAGGTCTCAGTTGTGTTTATCAAGCATAGGTTATCTAACATATAATGAAACATTGTGTTGTTTCTATGAAAATCATCCTGAGGGTTTTAGGCATCGACATACATGTCAAAATAATGTCGTGCTCTTTCAACTTGAGTAATTTTCTTCCAATCAAGTTTATCCATATCTAGTGCATCGTGGAACTAGATGAATCCATGTACATGAGAAATGCCTCTATGTTGCCACTCATATCTATACCAGTGAAAACTTTAGTGGCGATTATTTGCCATTTGGCGAATGTCACATGTCGGCAACCTACAATTTGGTGAATATATTGTACATATGGGATTGACCCGATCACCCCGAATTTATTAAAATTGGGTCCAATGCCCGGGCCCATCGCCCATCGATTTATTTAATTTTGTCCATTTCTTTCATATTATCGCCAATGGAATATAATTTTTGGGCACGACAAATTTTAAACATTCGCCTATAATTTCAAAGCGGCCCCAAATGGACGACCTATATTTGCCAATAACTTTATACATATATATTTATAAGCAGTCTCAAATTTGCCTAGCATTTTATAGACACATGTCTCAAATTGATGCATTTTTTCCAACTTTATTAATCATACCAAGGTATTGGACGACCCATAATCACCTAGGAAATAACACAAGACATGTTATAATTACGTGGGCTTCGCCAAATATTTGTAGACCTAATACCTCCCACCAAATTTTCCAAAAAAGGATAGTATAAATACATTCATAGATCAGTGTTTGTACACAATTTGGTTCAGTTCAATTTGATCAATAGCAAAGTCCAGACTATTGAGTCTTGACTGCATTGGCGAGTTGCGACTACAATAGAATTTTTGGCAAAGGTAAGTGATTATTATTTTGCGACTATGTAAATTTGAGTTCATTCTTACTTAGTGGGAACTAGTTAGTGAACAGTGGTGACCAGGGAGACCTTAGACATGATTTAAGGGTCAATGAATCATATTTATATATATTATAGTTCTATTGTCACTTCTTCAACAAGTAAACATTTTTTTTTTCACTGGTAGGCTGGTAGCCTTTATTTCGTCGAAGAATCAAGATGTTGAACAAAAATAAGGGTAAGGCTCCCGCATATGGGGAAAGCCAAGAGAGGCCAGCAAAATGAAGAACCTTATCATCATACTTTGGTCATGGTGTTAGAAATGTTTCTGGCCAAAATCGGGAAGCTACTTCATCACAAGAAGATTTTCAAGATTCACAACCTGAACCTACATGGCATATTGAAGAAGTCAACAAACTTGATATCTCAGATCACGATGAACTTGAAGAAGATTTTAAATAAAAATACACAGAGTAGCCATAATGATATAATCAACTTGGATGAGACTGAGAATGTGAGAGAAGATGATGGTGCAGGGAAGAAGAAAAGAAAATACAATTCAAATAATGATATAGAATTGAAAAAAGATCAGATGTGGGATTTGGCGAGGAATTTTCAAGTAGAATAGGTGTCAAAGTATCCATTCATTGAACCAGTGGACAATCCAATTGAAGGTGAGCCTCCGGTAGAATGTAGATGTAAGATTTGCACCAAGATAAATAAGAAGGAAAAGAGGTTGCAGCTAAAAATTGACACCATAAAGAAGCATATGGGTAAAGTTTATGAAAAGAAAACCATAGATGGGGTTCAAAAATCAGTGATAAGATGGAAAACAAATGAGGAATCTTAGCATGTTAGGAATGTGGAATTATATGAATTTCAGCAGAATATAAAGACGAAGCCTGGTGAAGTTAAAGGCTCTATTGAAGCTTGTTTTGGAAAAGCATTGGAAGTAAAAGTAATGGGAAATGTTGTTCAGTTAAGTGTTGTATTTAATATTTTGAGCAGAGGGCATCCTATGCTAGACTACCCATCATTGAGTGTTTTATTACACTTTTTGAAAGTTCGTAACTATCCTAACAATCGTTGGTCAGTAAATAGTGGATGAGAATGGGCAAGTTGTCTTGCCGAGGTTGAAAAAGAGGATATAAAGACAAAAATTAAAGAGTCAAATTTTATTGCATTGTCTTTAGACAAGGTTATAGCAGTAGCTAATACTTCCTAAGTATGCATGCATATTTATACTATACACAATTTTGTTCGTCAACCTCATCTACTAACTATTGCTAAAATGAAGGATAATGTGACAACGAAAAAAATTATTTGAACTAGTAAAGAGTTCTCTTATTGAATATGGAGGTATAAATGACATGACGATTGCCAAAAAGTTGGTGTGTGTTGGAGTGGATAGAGCTTCAGTAATGCAAGGCCCCAAGGGCGGTCTTTGCACAAAGATACAATCTTCTTGTGCACTCTACATTACTCCCATTCACTCCATGGCCCACATAATGAATCTAGCTTTTGGAGTTGTCCACAAGCATGCTCCACTACAAAGAATTGAAGTTTTAATCAAAGAGCTCTATCAATACTTCTGTCGAAGTCTGAAATGATTGAGGGAATTTCAACACTTTTTTGAAGGACTAACCGACAAGAACAAGCTTCTTAAGGATAATGATACCAGATGGATCTCTTTGGATGGACTAGTGCATCGTGTTTTTTCAAAATATCAATCGTTGCTTGGTCTAATTAACTCAAGTCGTGATGAAGCAAGGGAACCAAAATTTCTTGCATTTTTGCAAATGTTAAGTAATGTAGAGACACTCTTAACATTAGCAGGTCTTCTCCCCATGCTTGAGGAAATGAGAAATATAATGAAAAAGGCCCGACAAAAAGCTATGTATATTACAAAATATTTTGTGCTGCGTAAATTGACATGCATGACGCTCAATAATCTTTATCGATCATGTGATGATGTAAAATTTTCCAATTGGCTGCAAATCATAGATTTGGACAATCCTGATAACTTTTTAAAAATTGGTACAAGTGGGGAGTTATGTGCAGAAGTTCACAGAGTTGAGATACCAATGCACTACTTTTCCAAGATCGAGTCCGAGGAACCAAGATAGAACCCTAGGAAGCAAGGATCAAGTGTTAAAAGGGAAGACTTTACCAAGATCGTTGAGTCTGTAACAACTTCTGTGAAGCACATTGCCTATGATCTTTCCTCATAGATTAGAGTAAGATTCCCTCCAATCAAACTACTTGAATCCATGGGTATTGTGTTTCCTCGATATTGGAGTCTGAACAATTTGAAAGATTTTTGAACTAAGTTACTAACTTTGATAGATCATTTTTGTAAAACCAAAGAGTTAAATGGAGTAACTCTAAATGGAATTTTAGATGAATCTCATTTGAGAGAGAAATCGGGTCATTTTTCACTGACAATGAGGGAACAATATAATATTATGCAGAACCCCCATGAAGATGGATTAGTAACAAGGCTTTGGAAAAATCTAGTGGAGAGCAAAATGTCGATTGATTCAATATCATGATTTTTCAAGCTTGTTGAATTATGTTTGACCATGATATTGGGGTCAATGGAGGATGAGAGAGTTTTTAGTGCTTTGGGATTCCTAAAGTCAAAGCTAAGAAATAAACTATACAAGAATTTGGAAAATTGCTTGAGGCTCTATACATCCAAGTATGAAGTCAATACTTTTCCTTACGAAAGGGTACTGAAATTGTGGAGGAAGAAATGCCAGAGAAGAGGGTTGGGCAACATTTCAAACCAAAGTGGGAGTGCCAGAGACAATGATGTCATTGACTCATGTACCGGTACTGGTACTACTAGTAGTGAACATCAGTTAAGTGGAGGTATGCAAAGTGAAGAAAACATATTGAAGAACCAAGGAATCTATGAAGTTGATGGTGATGAATTCAAGGATCCCAATAATGATATGATGTGGCAGCTTGAACTGCTGTAGAAGTAGCATGTCCTAGGTATTTATTAAACTTTTTCCTGTCTACTGTCAGTTTCTGTATCACATCATCAATAATGCATAATAGCATATTCTAATGTCAAAAACATGAATGTGGTTGATAATGTCACCAAGATTCAATTCCACAATTAATAATGGTTTTCATTTGCATTATTCAACTCATATGGTACAATTTTGTAGGTTTTTCATTATTATTTTTTGACAACATAGCAATTCATATGTTACAATTCTTAGAAATATTGATTCTCATTAATTTAATTACAAATATAATACAATGTAACAATTCATTCATTAATATTAGTAAGAACACAACTCTGTGATTCTGTTTATAAAAGTCAATGACTCAATACCCTTTGGCACATTGCCCAATTTCAATTTCATTACCGTAAGCCAATGACCCTGAATTCCCTTTTATAGAAACAATGGAGCAACAACAGCTTCAGGTCAATTTTCCTAATGTGAAATCTCAAAATCAAAATCAGTAAGACAACTACAAGTCTACTACTGTACATTTCTATGTTTGATAGGCTGGTTTAGTAAATTAGCATTGGCAATATCATCTGCAACATTGATCCTGTTCAAAAAACAAAGTTTAAACTTGTTACTTTAAACTCAATTCAATCAATTAGAAAAAAAATATAGAGATGATTGAAACTGAAAGTACTTTCACATACTATGATTGATGAGATGAAGATGATTCTGTTAGTTTCTTTAGTATGCTCCATTCTTCGTCGGTTGGAAGGTCAAAAGTTGTTATGTTATAGTAAATGACCTGCACCCTTGTCATCCATCCATACTTGGAAGGGTGAATTGAAAGAAATGTTCCTTCCAATAGTGCATTCAAATTTGTCAAATTTTTGATGCAGTTTGCAACACCTTCATGAGTTATGTCCTGAGGATTCTTGCCTAAATCAGATGTCATTATGTTCTCCAACTTTTTTTTGTAAGCTTCTCTTCCAACAAAATTCGTTGATGAGTAATCAGGACCAGGACCAGGACTCGGCAAACGAAGAGTTATCATTTTGGTTTTTTTTAATTCAACTTGGTGAGCTTTGTCCCGAATAAGGCAAGAGTTCCCTTTGCTTCTAATAGTTCCTAACATTTTTGAAAGACAAAGTTCGCCTCTATTGATGCACCAATGCGGTCTTGAATTCCCTCGCTTGCCGAATGCTTGTCACTGGTTGTGTTGATTTCTTGCAAAATCTGCTTTGCAGTATTTTGTCTCTAAGAAAAAAATTTGTTCTTCTCAATGTGCTCTTTCAGCTTCCCAAAAACATCTCTAAGACTTTCATTTAGTTCAAACCAATCACACAGCCTATCAACATACACCTTTATTTGCCCCCAAAAGTCTTTTTTATTTTCTTGACCGTATTATTTACTAGGTCATTCAAGCTATTTTTGTAAGTTTTAGTTGTAGTATTTGTCTTCTTTAGGTCTTCTCTCATTTCTAAGAACCGGTGTTCACTATGTTTTTTTATTTTCTTTGCTTTCTCTTCCCATTGTTTTACTTTCTCTTCCCACTATTTTTTTTTTACCCTCTCATTCTCCAATTCTTTATTTAAGTTATTGTTTGCCTGTCTCGCATTCTCCATGCTTTTGTATAAACTTAATGAAGAGACTTTTTCATCCTCAAGTTTTTTTTCGCTTTGTTCCAATTTTTCCTCAGAGTTTTCAATTATGCGTCTATATGTTCTTGTTGTCCAATTGCTTCTTTAGAGGATGAATTTTTTATCCTTTTCTCTAATTCTTTGCACCTATTTTCTGATGCTTTCTCCTTTGCCTTTTCAGTTGCCAGGTTTGCCTTTAACTTATCTATTATGCCCTGAAGCTTTCCTTTCTCTCTCTCCAACTTCATCATTGAACTGTAGACCACTTGATTGGTCATTTTCGACACATTTATCTTGTCCACATTTTTAATTTGGATAAATCCATTTGGAGGGTTCTAGCTTGAAATTGAGATGGATCTAACTGACTCTCTGGTGGATTGTTATCTCTAGTTGGGGGCATAACAACCATGAACTCCATCATATCTTTCTTTGGGTCATATGTGGGAAATAACCTATTGGATGCAGGTTCTGCATCATGAGCTGCAACAACTACTTCCATCTTCAATGTCTTAGTATTTTACCTATTCCTATTTTTTTATTGTTCAAAGTTAGTTACAAAATCATTATAATGAAAATCAGGGTTTTCTGACACAATTAAATGTTTGAAAGGTGAAATAGCACTTGCACTAATGTACGAGCTTCCATCTATGTTGCATGTGGTTCTCCTAATTCCACCATGAGGATTAGCAACACCCTGACCCATTACAAGTGGAGTTTTTGGACTGTTCTAAGGGTTTTGTCCTGAAGGTGTGGCAATTGTTGGACTCACAATCATCATTGCCATTGTTGTACTACTAATTGTCATAACCTTTTGCTTCTTTACACTGCCTTGATCTCTAGGATCCACTGATCCCATGTCCACCTGTAATGTCCTTTTTAGACCACTAGTTGTACCCATGATATCCACACCTATGGGAGTGGCAATTGATTCAGATTGAATCTGAGTGCTTGGAACATGTGCAACTAGATTTGAAGCTGGAACAAATGAAATTGACTGAGTAGTATTTTTTGTTGATGAATCGGATGATTGGACTCCAAGGCCTAGTTTTTTACCATATTTTGGTGGAGTTGGTGGGTCAGGTGGAGACCAAGGCCCTTGTCCACTGGGACCCAGACCACCCCAACCTGGGTAGCCCATTTTTTCTACAATAATTGCCCCTTTGGTATATTTTTCTTTTGTGGACACATCAACTCCTCTACTAATTGAATATTCATTAAGGAATGTGGGATTCATAGAATCCTGCTCATACTCATTATCTAGATGATCATCATCATCATGATATGCTTCAGCTGGATGCTCCTCATTCCACAATTCGCTAAACATTTTATCCTCTTCCATGTCATAAAGATCTATAGAGGTCTTTAGCTCGTCGAGATTCTTCCTCATTTCCCAAAAATAAAAAAAATTTGGTTCGAGTCCAATTACCATCCATACAATCATCCACTAGGTTTTTTGGAATAGATTTTGTAGATGGTTTAGCAGCTTTTTGGTAGAAATTGTACGATGTCGTGGCTTGCACTTTTCCATTCTGTTTTTGCAATGCTATAATTTGTGATGACAATTCTTGTATTGAAATATTATTTTTAGTGGCATATTTGTCCATCTCTTTTTTGACCTCATCCCAGGACTCCATGTTTTTAAATTTTTCTATCAATGGCATACTCTCATGTTGACATTTGCTTGCAGAGTTCCCAGTCTCTCTAAGCTTTGTTCCAATTATGTTGAGTGGATCATACTACCAGTGACTGACAACATCAAAGTGAAAAATTGAAAAAAAAGCTTGTGCCAATTTCAATCCTCTTCTCTCAAATGTGAACCCTCCAAATGAGAAAGGCAAGGAAGGAAATATCATTTTATTTTGCTGACCATTAAAGAGTACATATGTGCTCTCCATCTATCGTACATATCCCAATGCAAATACCCTCTCCATCACATGTATTGGAAGTTTGTAGGGTTCTACTATTGAACCGTAAAACCTTAACACAGTGTACTCTTCCATGAAGTACCAATCAACCAATTGTATTTGACTTCCAAGTTGAATGCAATCTCTACAAGTAACATGCAATCTAGGCATTGGAGTGCTTGTAATTTTATGGTACATTGATGCCAAAAATAAGTCTACAAAATTGTTGTAGTTCCTTCTATTATCAATCATCCTTATCTGAGGTGTCCATTCATATATTAGATTTTGGCCCTGACTGCAAAGCTTGTTTGTCTGAAATATTTCATGATGCTTTGCTAAGAGAAAATAGCACAAGTAGGATGTGAATCTAAATGTCTTTTGTGAACCTATTTTAATCATTAGTAATTGTTCTTGCATGAAATGAGTAATGTGCTCAATAAAACAATATTTTACTAGTTCATTTTGAAAATGAATATGAAAAAGCATTTCAAGAATGTTGGCACCCACTTCTTTGTTACTATCCAATCCCATACAAAATGCTAGCAAGGAAATATTGTCCTGAGCCCATGGCACCAAAATATCATAATCATAAGGAGGCTATGATCTAGATTCAGACTAGAACCGCTTGTTAATCCTCTAATATACGAATCTCTCTGTGTTGCATCTATTTTTTCATAATCTTCTGCCATCTTTCCTAGGTCAATGTGCATGTTTGAGTTTTGTTGTTGAAACCCTAGCTCCAACAGACTGGAAAATTCACTCTCAGTTATGGACAAAATTTCCTCCTTAGTTTTTTTATTCACAATTGCTTTTCTATTTTCATCATAATTTTCAACATATACCATGACAATTTATGGGCAAGGGAATACTTGAGGTAACACCATGCATGCCGACCCAACAACCCACACTGTAATTTTATTTGTCGTTGCATTTATCATATTTTTAAATGAATAAAATTTTGAACCCTTATTTGGATTGTTCCACTTATTTTCAAGTGCAAATCTAATTTCCATTATTCCCTTATTTCCATGGATAACAGGATCATAAATATCATGGAATTCATCAGTGAAACCTAGTGTTTTAAGCAAATTATGGAAGTCTATTATCTGACTTGGCCTTTTACTCATAATCTTGATATTTGTTTTGCCCATCATGGTAAGTTGGTAACTGGTATCACTATTTACTTGTAGGAAAATTTAAATATTTATACACAGCTACAATTTACAGGGGTGATTCAAAATTAAACCCTAATAGGCTATTTTTTTTTCTATAATTATAAACAGTAAAGTTGTAAACCAAGAGATTTGAAAAATTTAAAATGTGGGACGTAGGTGCTTAGGATTTTAGTAGTTACCCATAGTTTCAATTTTTTCAGACTATGAGTGGGAAGAGAGCTGAGAGATTTTGTTGCTTTCCTTGGACCTCAACCTAGAATTTGTAACCCCTTTCTAAATCTCCAATACTAGTTATAAATGAAAAACTTAGATTGAAAACATAAAGGGAAAAAATTGTACAATCTATAGTCGTCACACTTGTCACTGATCATGTGAGTGGATACGTGTCATGAATCCGGAATGGGTTTTCAAAAATGGGTTTTCTTTTCCCTTTTGGTTTGAAATGTAGCTTCAGTCGTTGATCTACAATCATCCAACGGTCAATGTTAGTCACTATTTGGTGTCGTGGCCCCATGGGTCCCATTAACTCACCTGGTCACCTCACGAGTTAGGCATCATCATCAAGTGACACGTGTCATGACTCTAGAATGAGTTTGAAAAAATGGGGTTTCTTTTCCCTTTCATCTTGAAATCCACCATACATCGTCGATCTGTGCCCCTCCAACGGTAGTTATTTGCAACGGACATTATTATAATGTTATTTTTTCCTTTATAGATATTAATGAATAATAACATTTAAAGTTAATTAATTGAATAGTAACAATTTGTTAGTTCCTGCCATAGGCCTAGAACTATAGGAATCGACAGAACTTACCTGGTGATTAAATATCACAATTTTAGCCAATCAAAATGCACTATTTTTTTAATAATATTACATTCTAATAAATTTCATAAACTTAAGTCCCCTTTTCTACATGTTCTTGTTACTTTCCTTTATATCTCCAAGTCTCATGAGGCTGGCTGTTAAATTTAAGAAATCCGGAGATTGGGCAACAAAGTAAGACTTGACAGGAAAAGGTTATCTCCAAGTCTCCTAATAATCAGCGGTTAGTTCTTAACATTCGATGAATTGGTGAATCGGTTATCTCCTAATCTCACAAGGTAGCGGTCCTTGTTATCTCCAAATCTTGTAACGAGACTGAAGTTAAGGTTAGTGTTTGGAGATTATGAGAATGTTGTGTTCGCTAGGTCTCCCAATCAAACATGAGTTAAAGTAATCACCTAGAGACTAGGAGATGTATTCAGTCGTTGAATCTCCTAATAAAACCATGGTTAAAGAAAGGATCTGGAGATTATGAGACTATTAGGAAGAGTGACAAGTCTTCCTTGGTTACTCTGGACTAAGGGTCATTCATGAAATCTTTTGGAGCTTATGCCTCTTCCTCCACAAAAATTGACTTGAGGAAAGAGAAGGAAAAATATGCAAACCAGTTGAACTTGGTAAAGTCTCAGATAACACAGTTTATGCCCAAGATAGGGAAGTACATAGCCCCTCTACCTGCTAAGATGAACACACCATATGCATTCAAAGACCTCCATTTTTATATGAAATACTTAGCATATGGGTTGTGTAGGGTGCTAGGTATAGATGGAGATACAAAAAGGATGCTTGCAGAGCTGCTAATGATCATCTTAGACAAACAAAATTCCCATGTGGATACTGACTATGATTACATCCAGTATGTGATCAATAGAATACATGAGGGTCTGGTAGCCATCAGGGAAGATAATCAACCATCTAGGTTCATGCATTACTCCTTGTTAATGCACTTGATCCTATTTTTCAATATTGACCACTAGTGGCAAGAAACATGAATGGAAAGGTAATGAATTCTTTTTTTGGTCTAAATTTAAAAGGAGATTTCAAGTTAGTGATCTAATGGAAAACATGAAAAATGAGTACAATAACATATGGTTTTCTTGGTGCAACAATTAGTCTTTCAAGAATAGAGTATACTGTATATTGGATAGGATATACTTTAACAAGATGTGGATGGAGTTGGAACATCATCCAGGACAAAACCTTGTTGAAATTAATCCTATCAGCATGTCTGATCATTCTCCAATATATGGGTGTATTTCTCTCAAAGCATCCCATGAGCAGTCATGTAGAGGTAGGAAGCAAGCCACCTTAAAACTCAACACATCCCTGCTAGATGATGGGGATTCCTTGCAAGTCATCAAGACAGCCACTGCCCTGTCTAATTTTTGCAATGCCAACCTCTCTGCCAAAGATAAATGGAACTCATTAGTGAACACTTGGAAAAATTTGTTTCAAATTATAGGGGTCAAAGGCACATTTTATAGAAACCAAGAGGAGAACTTTTATCAAACCAAACTCAATCATATTGAAACTCAGCTTCAAGATTTGGGGAAAGACCAGAAGTTGGAACAATCAATTATTGATACTAAAGCCAAACTCAGGAATATCCAAAATTAAAAAATTCAAGGTCAAAAAGTCAAAGCCAAGGCAAGGTGGATGAAAGATGGGGATAGAGGATCCAAGTATTTCTTTAACCTGATTAGAGCCAAGCATTCCAGGGAAGAAATAGTGGGTATTCAGATTGAAGGAGGAGTTACTAAAAATAACCAAGAAACCTTTAGTGTCTTTACAAAGTATTATAAGAAGTTGTTCTCTTCTGAATATAAAGAGGAAAACATGGAAGCTATGAGCAGGTGTATCAAATTAATTCCCAGGAAAGTGTCTCAAGAACATGCAAGGGCCCTGGAGCAGGATATTAGAATTGAGGAGATAGATGTAGCCATTGGATCCTTAGCTAATGACAAATCTCTAGGAATTGATGGGTTGTTGGCTGAGTTCTATAAGAAAAATAAAGAGTGGATTTCTAGTGAACTCCTAAAAGTGTATGAAGAAGCTTTTGAAGCTAGATCTTTAGGAGATAACATTAATAAAGGGCTTGTCAAGCTCCTACCTAAGGATGGAGATAAATCTCAGGTGAAAAATTGGAGACCCATTACACTGTTAAAGATCTCATATAAAATTATAGCTAAAATCCTAGCCAGGAGGATTAGTGATTTACTCAAAGAAGTGGTGTCAGTCACCCAAACTGGTTTCATAAAAGGCAGGTATATTTTAGATAATCTCATTACCAGTTGGGAAGCTATGAAGTGGGCAAAAATTGATAAGCAGAATGCAACGATGGTTTTGTTAGATTTTGAAAAAGCATATGATAGAATTGAGTGGCCATTTGTGGTTAATATGTTAGAAGCTTTTGGTTTTCCTAAAGTTTTTTGTAAATGGGTTAGCATCCTATTTAAAGATTCTTCTATTGTTATTGATGTTAATGGTGAATTATTTGAATGTATTCCCCTCGGGAGATCTATCAGATAGGGGTGTCCTCTTGCCCCAGCCTTATATGTTATTGTTGTTGATACCCTTTCCTTCATTCTCAAGGCCCTTGATCTTGGCCACCCAATTAAAGGAATTAGACTTCCCAATGAGGAGGACCTACTCATAGAGCATTTTTATGATGACACAAATTTGTTTTTGGAGATGGAGGAAGGAAATTTTGATAATGTCATTGATAGGCTTCAATTTTTCTGTTTAGCCTCAGGAGCTAAAATTGCCCCCCATAAATCCATCATTCTTGGTTGGTCAGAGACTCCTCCAGATTGGCTTCTAAGCAAGGAATGGAAGTGGTCGGGTCCATCCACCATAGTAAGATATTTGGGGATTCCCTTTGCTATCAACCCTTCCATTAAAGACATGTGGGAATGGATATATAAAAAATAGAGAAAAACTTACTAAGTGGCAATCTCACATGTTATCCTTGGCAAGAAGAGTACAGATTGTCAAAAGGTGTTATCCTCTCATGCAATTTACTATGCTTCAACTTGGATGTTGGCCAACAGTCAAATTAACAAGTTGGAAAGGATTCTAAGAAACTTTCTTTGGTTGGATGGACATGGTAACAAGAAAAGGCACTGTGTTAAGTGGGAGTGGTGTTGCTCTCCTAAAAATATGGGAGGGCTAGGGTTGAGAGACCTTAAAGCTTAAGGCTATGCATTGGCAGCTAAATGGACCCTCAAGGCTATGAAAGTAAATGAGCCATGGAAGGTTCTGATGAGAAACAATATTGAGAGAGCAACTATCAAGAAAGGTAAGAACTGGACTGATGTTCCCATAATGGATCTAATTATGGGGGATTTTGAGATTAAAGTATCTAGTTCTAGGGCCTTTCAAACCATTTGGAAGGCTTGGTATTAGGTCAAGCCACTTATATGCTCAAGAAATGATGTTGGAAAGAGCCCGTACTATGTTGTAGTGGATAGATCTATTTAGTGGGGCATGTATTTTAAAGACAAACCACTGGCTTTAACCCAGTGCTGCTCAACCAAAAAGTGGCACCAAAAAGGGATAGTACTTATTCAGGATGTGTTGGTTGACAAGCAGCTGGATTCTTGGGAGGTGCTGAGTGAGAAATTCAATATACCCAATTCACAAAAGAAGACTTTCACCCTTATCTCTAAAGCACTTGGGAGGTTTTTTCTAGGAAAAATCTTGAGATTAGAGAAAATATTTGAATTCATGAAATGGAATGATGGCAATAAACTTGAGAACTTTTCTTACAAACAAATCTATAACATGTTAAAGGAGGATAATGGTATTATTTACAAAATTAATCAAAGCTGGAAGGTTGATTGATCCTAGACTAGATGGCACTTCATGTTTGATTTTTTGTGGCATGCTAAAGTTGAACCCAAAGTCCTATGTTTTCGTTGGTTGCTGCTTTTAAAGAAATTAGTTGTTGGCTCTTTTTTATCTCAAAATGGTCCTCAGTTTGTCTTTTGTGCTTTTTGTAATTGTACTGAAACATATGAGCATTTGTTTTTTGAGTGTGTTTTTGCCAAAAAATTGTGGGCTAGTTTTTTAGGTAACCCTGTTGTTTGGAACCGTCCTAATGCCTTCTCTTGGTTTGAAATCATTATGGGCTTTGTTAATGAGTTTGATCTTAAGTTGAATTCCTTTTGGTTTGCCTTAACTACAGTTGTTTTATGGACCATTTGGAAGATGAGGAATGAAGAGATCTTTTAAAACAGGAATCATGATCTTACTGAGTTTTTCATTAAATTCACACATCTTACTATTACTTCACAGGTTGCAGCTATGATAGAAATTTCAGAAGAAAGATTTCAAACTCTACTGAAGGAAGGAGTGATGATTATATTTAAAAGGGATGTGCAATTTGCCTCTTTGGTGGACACCCCACATGAACTAGTCAGGGAAACTAGGGCAGCGGGTACACTGAGGGATAACATTATCAAGGAGCATCCTAGGATTCTTGGCAATCTTGTATCAACCAAAAATATGTTTGTCTTTGAAGGTAGATTGTTGGTTTTGATCTTGGTTTGGTGGAGTTCTTACTCAGTTTGGGAGACTGGTTGCTCGGTTTATGTGGTTACTGGGGTGCTCGGTCTCTAAAGAACGCTTAGTGACTGAAGACATCGGTTCACTAGCGCTCGGCAATAACTATGTCCCTCGGTCATGCCTAGCATGGTCAGTTGACTGGTGCTAAGTTATCTCTTATGTTGCTTGGTGTTCTTGCTTATCGACTAGATTGTTTTGTTAGATCGACTTGACCGACTGGTGCATTTAATTTGGGTTGCACTCCTCATGTTATGGATTGACCCTTGGACATGTGGGGACCTAGATCTAGCATACTACATTCTTCTATGCAGATCTGATGACCGTTTGGGCCATCTTTAAGAGTTTTTTTTTTTTTTTAAGGCTATGTGAGAGCCGACCGATGTGTTAGCATTTAATATTTGTTTGTAAAGATTTATTGTTTCATCAGCCGACTTGTGGTTGGGAATTAATATTTAGAGGATGCTTGGGTAGTTGTTTAGGGGAGGACATGGTGAAAAGGAAGGTTGGTAGCCTGTGAGCTTAGGAGCAGGAAGATTGCTTGGAAGTTGGAGTACAAGTTTAGATCTTTCATGGGTGCCTACTAGTGTGCTATGTGTTACAGTCCTAGGCTAGCTAAATGCTGATGTTCGGGAAAAGATTTGGATCTTGCGAGATCTTGTAGACTGTTACTTGCATGTAATTGGTCGTAACCGGGAAGGCCTTATAGCCTGGCACATTGCATGTAATCAGTGTTTTCATGAATAAAGACTTCTATTTCATTGCAGATCTATTGTTTTTATGGTGTATTTCCATTGCATATTAGTTTGGCTGCAAGGTCGGTCAGTCCTTAATTGGATCCACCAGCCTTGACTGCATTAAGTGGTATCAAAGCGAAGTTTGTTCCTGTTTGAGCAAAGTCTATTCCTATTGGAGCCGAGTGGATCTTGTGTATCTAGATCTTGATTTGAAGATGCCTCCAAGGAGAAATTGTGAGATCTCTAAAGAAGAAGAAGCTACTAGTGAATTCTGTCTTGATGATTTTAGGGCTTTGCAGAAACAAGTGCAAGACCTACAAGAGGAATTAAGAAAAAAGAAGCCTACCTTGAAGGAGGATAGTGATGATGAATCTGAGGAAGATCATTTTGAAGAAGCTGTTGAAGAAGCTAGAGATTTTGAGGAGAATCAAATTCTGAAAGCTATGTCTAAGATTGGGGAGGGAAAGACCTAAGATTGAAGTTTCTATATTTGTTGGAAGCCTTAGGCCTGAAGAATTAATTGATTGGATCAATGAGATTGATGAATACTTTGAGTATGAAGAAATAGAAGATCCTGATAGGGTTAGATTTTCAAAGACTAAGTTGAAGGGTCATGCAAATATCTGGTAGAGAGAAGTTCAGTTGGAAAGAGGTAGAAGAGGAAAAGAAAAGATCACTAAGTGGAATTGAATGGTGGACAAGTTGAAGAAGAAATTCATTTCAGTGGATTATGAATTAGACATGTTTAAGAAGATGCAAGCTTTGAAGAAGACTAACAAATCGGTGCAGGAGTATACCGAGGAGTTTTATAGAATCTTGATTAGGACTGGTCATTTTGAAGTTGATAAAGAGAAGGTTGCTAGGTATGTCTATGGTTTGAGACCTAGTATTTAGGAAGAATTACTTACTATGTGGATGACAAAAATTGGTGATGCTTATCAGATGGCATTAAATATTGAAGAGAAGCTGAATAGGAAGTATGAAGGAAAACATAACAATAGGAACTGAGGTGGTAAAACTGGTGAGATAGTTGTTGAGAGTAATGTGACAAAGAACCCTAAGCCTGATGTGGGATCTGGCGGTGGTCAAGTTACTAAGAATGCTGGATAGAGAGGAAGGTGGAAGAATGAGTTCACCGACACTTGTTATAACTATAGTGAAGCTAGTCATGGAAGTTGGCAGTGTCCTAAGAAAAGAGTTGCATTAGCTATTGAAGAAGACATTGAGAATGTTCCAGAGAAAGGTGAATGACTTGTCACTAGGATATTAGTTGCTTGTGTTCATGAACTGATGTAGAGAAGGAATTTGTTCAGAACTAGATGTAAGTGCAAAGATAAGGTATGTAATGTTATAATTGATGGTGGCAGTTCTGAGAACTTTGTTTCAGATGAAATGGTTAGTAAGTTAAATTTGGAAAGAAGGAAGCATCCTAATCCTTATTAGATTAGTTGGATACAAGATGTTTCTCAGGTTAGAGTTGAAGAACAATGCTTGGTTAAGTTTCAGATTGGATCTTACCATGATGAGATATTGTGTGATATATTGCCTATGGATACTTGTCATCTATTGCTCGGTAGACCCTGGCAGTTTGACAAGAATGTTTTGTTTGATGGTCGTGCTAATACATATGTGGTTAGGCATGAAGGAGCTCAGCATAAGTTGATACCTTTACAAGAGACATGGGTTAAGGGATGTGGAGTTATCAGGTGTTGTCCTTATGAAAAACTTCAGGAGTGGAAGGTTGATGAACCTATTCTTGTTAAGTCTAGTTTGAAGGAAAAGGAGAGTGATATCTCTAAAGAGTTTGTTGAGATTAAGAAACAAATGGTTTTTCTAGCAAAGATGGTTCAACAGATGGTGACATTTGTGAAATAGAGAGATGTAGATGATACTGGGTTGATTGAAGAGTCTAGAGAGGATGAACCTTACCGAGGCACTAAGGTGATTGATAGTGATCAGAGTCGGTTGTTATCAATTGCTGACCAGAGAGGTAAACAAAGTGGAAGACAGAAGGACTTTATGCATAAGATAGTGAATGTAGTGAAGACTAATTGGGATAAAGGACAAGAAGAGATGTGGGTGAAGAACAGATTCAACATACCAGTTTTGATTCCCTTGAAGCGTTCCTGATTTCCTTATGACAAAATCTTTCTTACTTGGGGTGTCTGATGTAGGAGCATCCTAGGATTCTTGGCAATCCTGTATCAACCAAAAATATGTTTGTCTTTGAAGGTAGATTATTGGTTTTGATCTTGTTTTGGTGGAGTTCTTGCTCGGTTTGGGAGACTAGTTGCTCAGTTTTTGTGGTTACAGGGGTGCTCGGTCTCTAAAGACCACTTGGTGACTAAAGGCTTTAGTTCACTGGCGCTTAGCGATAACTGTGTCCCTCGGTCATGCCTGGCATGGTCGGTCAACTGGTTCTCAATTATCCCTTATGTTGCTTGGTGTTCTTGCTTACCGACTGGATTATTTTGTTAGATCAGCTTGGCTGACTGGTGCATTTAATTTGGGTCGCGCTCCTCATGTTATGGATTGACCGTTGGACATGCGGGGACCTAGATCTGGTGTGCTGCATTCTTTTATGTAGATCTGATGACTATTTGGGCCATCTTTGAGAGTTTATTTATTTTTTTAAGGCTATGTGAGAGCCGACTAATGTTTTAGCATTTAATATTTGTTTGTAAAGATTTATTATTTCATTAGCCGACTTGTGGTTGGAAATCAGTATTTATAAGATGCTTGGTTAGTTTTTTAGGGGAGGAGATGGTGAAAAGGAAGGTTAGTAGCCTGCGAGCTTAGGAGCAGGAAGATTGCTTGGAAGTTGGAGTACAAGTTTAGATATTTCTTGGGTGCCTACTAGTGTGTTATGTGTTACAGTCCTAGGCTAGCTGAATGTTGATTTTGAGGAAAAGGTTCGGATCTTGAGAGATCTTATAAACTGTTACTTGCATGTAATTGGCCGTAACTAGGAAGGCCTTACAGCCTGGCACATTGCATGTAATCAGTTTTTTCATGAATAAAGACTTCTATTTCATTGCAGATCTATTATTTTTATGGTGTATTTCCACTGCATAATGGTTTGGCTGCAAGGTTAGTCAATCCTTAATTGGATCCACTAGCCTTGATTGCATTATAACAGCTAGAGGACCCCAAAAGAAGAAATCATAAATGAGGAACAATAGGAAGTAGTGCACAGTGAGTGGGAAGCTAAAAATGAAAATGACAAGTGGACTTCTCTGGATCCAAGGAACAACAATAGTGCATGGGAAAGTGGCACTAACAAAACTAGTACCAATGGATGGGATGAAGTGTAGTTGATATTCAGACTCTCTTTTTTTATACTCATACACTATACTTGTAAAGTAGAATTTTATTTTGGTCTGATGCCATAGTTATGGCCTATGTATATATGTTCCCTACTAAGGTGCTCTTAGTAGCAACAATGCTTTAAGCTACTACTTTTTCTGGCTATCTTGTAACCGCTCAGTTGAATCTATTTCAATAAAAAAAAATATTGACCACATGGAGGTGAACATGTTAAGACCAAGAACAATGATAAATGGTCAACCAAACCCAGTACAACTCTAGCTAGGGGTTTGCAATTACACCTCAAATGAGAATGAGTTCTGTGGTTTCTAGAATTGGATTGTCAATCCAATTCTAAATTTATTGGGTACAAATATCGTAAGGCTCCCAATCAGGGTTCTTAGACTCCTAATGCCTAAGGAGTATGTTGATAAGTGGCCTGATGATCACAACTAGGGTGATTTATACTTGGGAAAGACCTTCACTTTAATGAGAGTCTATGGTTCCCCCAGCCTCCTCATGTACTCCCAAAGTTTGTGCCACCAAGGGTGTCCTTGATGGAATTCATATGGTAGCTCATATGGACAGATAAGGAGCACCTGGCTCCACAAAGAAAATGAACATTCACTCTCGAGTAGTTTAAGATAACCAATTTTACAATGGGGAAGAGATCTTTGCCTGGAGTCAGTATGTGGTTGGGCCACTTCAAAATGAGCATAACTGATTTCAGGTATCTAGACCCTGAGGGTTTCAACAAGAATGCCAAGAAGCTGTTGATTCCCAGCATCAGCAAAATCCATGACCATGAGGGGTTGGATGAAGAGGATATTTTTAGAAATATGCTTGATGAAAATGAGGCTGGAAGAAGGGCTACCAAGTTTTATGATCTCCTGGAGCTAGAGGTTCAGTTAAAAAGGGTTGGAATTTCCTTTAGTGGTTTTTTCCCTGACTTGCATTATATTGCCAGAATAAAAAAGATGGTAGAGATGTATGACACTCTATTTGACCAAATGGAGGCACAATTTGATAAGAAGTTGGAAGCAAAGAAGAAGTACTCATCTTCAGAGTATGAAGATGACAGTGAAGGGTCTTATGAAGAAGATAGTCCTCCTTAGGAAAATGATCCTCCTTAGGTAAATGAGCCTCCTAGCCAAGAACAGGGACAAGTGGCCTCAGAGGTAGGGGATGAAAGTGAACCTCCTCAGAAGAGGTAGAGGATTGAAAAAGGAGGAACATCTCAGAGGAGTAGTCTAGAGAAAAGGATTGACAGAGTAGCTGCCCTCATTCTTGGTGATAGGCCCTATCATCACCAACTAAGGAAGCAAATAAAGGAAGGGAAGAAGAAAGAAACTTAGGAGGAGGTGGAGTTTCCCCTCCAAATGTACAAGGCTGAGAGGGAGCTCTACCAAGAAGAGATGTTACAAGATGATGAATTCATCAAAAATAATGAATTCAAGAATTTTCTTATTTGGAAGAAACAACAGGAGTTGAGGAATCAAGTTCAAATCACAGATGGAACTGACCCCAATAATGAAGCCCTAAAATCCCTAGCCACATATCATCCTACCATAGAGAGAGTAATAGTGGATGAGGCTAGGTATCTTTTCAAGTTAAGTGGGATGTTACTTATCCCATGGTGGGATCTAGCCTCTATGTTCATTATTGATTAGATCAGGAGGCAACCATAGGCCCAATTGTCTCATGAGACACAAATTGGGGACATGATAAGGGGATGTGGATATGATCCCAGATTTGATACATTAGCAATGTGGTCCTTGGCCCCAAGAACACAAAAGCCTTCCCTTGGCATTGTTGAAGAAAAGATGGATGGGGATAAGATAATTTGGACTATGCATAACACAAGTGACCTTGAAGTTTCCAAGGTTGTCACACATTTTTCTCACCTCAATGAGGCAAAGACTGCATAGCTCTCAAATAGATATGGAAAATTGTATGATGAGGCCATGATACTGGCAAAAGATCCAAGTCATGGAGGAAGAAATTGAGGACCTTAAGGTCAAATTGGAAGAAGCCTCAAAGGTTTCTCCCCCTCCATTTCTTGAGATTGAAGCTTTTGTTCCTCCTGTGGCAGAGGGTCATGATGTGGCAGTTGAGAGTTTAGATGAGGACAGGCAAAAAGTGGCCCTTAATGCCCTATCACACATATTGCAACATAGGAGCCTATTAATAAAGGAGAAGATGGATTTAATCCATAATTCATTTAAGGTGTTGCATAAGATCAATGAGAGTATCAAGGATGCAATGGCTACTTTGGAGCCATTATTTACCATTTGGTCTAGCAAGGGGTCACTTTTTGAGAAACTAGAGATTTTTTAGCCCCATAGGACAAATATCCCTGAATTAGTTGGGGAGGTCAGAGAAAAGATAGAACTAGGCAGTGCAACCTTGTCCTTTTTCAAGGGAAAGCAATCCAGGTTAGATCTAAATTGGAAATGTTCGGTCCTGGTTTCATTAAACATATGCCTCCATTACATAAAGAGGATGGTAGTATCAAAAGTGTTGAGGAATGGAGAAATGACATGGATGAAAACTGACAAGGGCATAATCCTTTCTAAATGAGGATGATAATCTGAACATGGATAGTTTCAATCATGTTCTGGATGACATGTTCAAAGTGGAGACTGATTGCACAAGGTTCGTAGCTAACACCAAGGCCATAACAGATTTCGGGTGGGACAGGAAAGTGAAATAGTTACAAAGTTTAAGAGAGTACACTTGGCCAATAGAAGAGGAAGTTGCAACATGGGATAAACGCACAAAGCCCAAGAAAAAGAAGCCTGCAACTGTTGATTTGGAAGCAATGGATGAGGACTAGGCAACATCTGGCACCTAATCAATATCAATGTACTGATACTGAAATTTTTTAATGAGAATACACTGGAATTCCATCTCAGATTTGTGAATGTCTTCTTGTTATGATCTTGAATTCTTATATGTTAATGTTGAAAAGCAAGTTAATGTATGGTTTACAAAGTAGATTGTGAAGTTATTTTTGAGTTCCTTTCAAGGGAGGGGTAATTCTTAGGAATAATTTTCAGAGAATTCATAGTTCTTGTGAGAATTTGATGTCTGAATGTGAGAGTGAGGAATAATCTACAAAGCACTTATATTATAATTTATTTATATTTATATATTATTTAATGTTATTTATATGTAATATTAAGTACTATATATTTATATTTATATTATTTTATGCTATATATTTATATTATTATATTATTTCAAATTATATTATATTTATATTAAATTATATTTATTATAACATAATTATATTTATTTGTGCATTATTCTATGTTATAATTGTATTTATATCAATATTAACAAATCATGCTCATACTTTTATGTGACAAACCTTACAAAGAACAAGAAGTTAAAATCAATTAAGTTTAAATTTGTGACAAATGTTTAAACAACACTATTAAGTGCTAACATTTTGGTAGGAACTTCGCTGCCCTGTAGCCTTGTTGAAGAGGTATATACTATAATCACATATAATTCTCATACCTTATAATTGGAAAACCATAAATATATAAATTTAAAGTGTTTCACATATAGGAATATAACATTATTAAATAACAAGATTGTTAATATTCTAAAATAAAAGTAGTTTTTAAATAATTTATGAATTCCCTTAAATTTGGTTGAGGTCTTAGAGTAAATTACAACTGAGACAGCATGTGAAATTTTCCTTCAAAATTCTAACCTTATTAATTCATTTGTCCTTCAAAATTTTGCAAAATGCAAATCTTTCATATTAAATGCATGAGTATGTGAAATTGGAAAAAAAGTCATGACAGGTAACATTACCCAAATTCAATGTCAGTGATAAGACATTTCTTTTATTAACTACAACTGTGATACATTATCAATTTATCAACTAGTTGTAACTTGTAAGACTTGATACATGTAATACATTTAAAATGGTGTAATTTTATATCAATAATTAATTGGGTAAAAAGTTCATACAACTTCGATTAATGGTTATCTTAATTTCATTTTGAGTTTGAGTTTCTGACAGTAATCGAGAAGGCAATGACATTTTAAATATTCAAATTTAAAAATGGAAATACCATCGCATCCTTATTTATACTGAAACATACATACATGTCTAATACACAAATAAATCAACTAATTAAAATATTGCAATCACAAAGAAGTCTAAGAATCCTTTTTAGTACCCATAAAATGCAAATTGAAATGAACTTGCAAATTTTTCATTATTTTTTTATAACATTAATAATTACATTGTCTAGTACAAAGAAAAACCTACTAGATAACTGGTAGTGGACCAGTGCCAGTGGTATTTTTGTATTAAAAAAAAACCCGCAAAATGTGGTATGTTTGTAATATATAAAAAAAACCCAAAAATGTGGTATATTTGTATAAAAAAAAACCAAAAAAGAGTGATGATGGGCCATGGGTAAGTGGTACCTACTAGATAACTGGTAGTGGACCAGTGCCAGTGGTATTTTTGTATTAAAAAAATTACCCGCAAAATGTGGTATGTTTGTAATATATAAAAAAACCCAAAAATGTGGTATATTTGTATAAAAAAAAACCAAAAAAGAGTGATGACAAGCCATGGGTAAGTGGTACCACTAGTGATTTCCCCCTCTGGCTCCATATAAGTAGAATTCTCTAAAGAGGATTAACTATGAGAATTCATCAAGCCACCCGTATTGCCCCGCTTGAGCCTCCACTTCGTCAAGCAAAAACCACTTATAGAGAAAATCCCTAGCAATCAGCACCCATTTCCTACAACGCTTCAACTGCCCAGCATTCAGGCCCAATAGAAAAGGTTGCATGGCCACATTCTGGCCTGGAAGGAGAAGCTTGGGTATTTCACTTGCCCAAGGGATCCCCACCCCTATTTCTGCAAACATGATAACATTAACATTGTCCCCAAGTATTCTTCTTTGAAAACCTTCCTCAACAACATCAACATGTCCACCTTCTCTCCTCCAAGGTTGAGAATAGATGCCAAAAAATGGGATGTAATGTCTGTGTTAACCTGGTGCCTGTCTTCATTGTGCAGAAACTCTCTTCCCAACACCATTTTAACAACCTCTATTACGAAAGGCCCATCCTCCATACAAATTGATTCTATGGTTTCATTTGAGAAGGAACCCAAAAAGGCCTTTTGGGCCTCCTCAAATGTGCATCTAAGCCTAATTGGAGTGTCCATCTAAAACTTCAGAAACCTTAAAAATAAATTATTTACAGACTAATGACCTAAAAAAATAATTTATCTAGCAGACTAGCAATTAGCAAAGGCAAATTGAGGAATAAAGAAGCTAGATCATCTATAAATAGCCCTTGATCATTACTTAGCAATAAATTATTCTTTCTTTAATGGTATTAAATCCATTTTCCTTAATATGCCTCTAAATCTTTCATGTAAATCTTTCCCTTAGATGTACGTGTGTGAGAAATTAAAATTTTTTCCTTAATCTTTCATATTTGGCTGTAAATCTTTTCCATAAATGCATGCATATCAGAAATCAGTAATATCATCTGTACAAATTTGGAAGTGGTGTGTGACTGCATGTTGAGTGGATGGCAGTTAAAGAATATCGCTTGTCACTAACAAGGCATTTATTTCTTACCGAGTTAAGAGTTACAAGTTGCACTATATGACCATTATACATGTCGTGCTTATTGATACCAACATGTTGAGTTTGCAGACAAGTTGACAAGTACAACCCTAATTTGATACATATGAACATTTTGGTGACTTCTTGGAGAACTCTTTTTCATTCAAAAAATTGAGGCCAAAATTAAACTTCAACCATTGATCTTGGATCATTAGACGGTCTCAAATTATACATTTAACATTATAAAATAATGTATATATGTTAGGTTACGTGTCGATGTGACTATCTGTGTTATGTCCCATCTTTTGAAAATCGCCAATAAAATATTTTTTTCCCATAATTAACAAATGATTAGCCAATAAAATAAATAAATTTTCAAACGATATATAAATTCACCAATACAATTATTATTTTTCCCTTCAAAAGAAAATCATTCACCTCATATATTATAATTTTTTTACTTCACAAGAAAAAAATTCGCCTAATTCAATATATATTTTCCCCCTCATGGCTATATAATTCACCAAAAATTTATGGAAATTTCATTCAATAGGGAAAAAATGCCAATACAAACTATGAAAATTCACTGATTTAAAACAAATTTGCCTTCATTAATAAAAATTTCCCCCTAAAATAATGTACGATTTGCCAGGATTTTACACTTTTTCCTAAGAGGGGGTTTCTTAAAGTTATCCTTGATCTATACCAATACTCTTTTGCACCTAGGATTTTTTCAATCACTTCCTAACGGAAGATTGTAAAATGTTCATTTAGGTACAATGATGTGGTATGGGGATTATTGATCAAATTTTCCAAATGTTTCTTGCTTGAATGCATTTGGGCAGTCACAACATTATAGATCTAGCCACTTTGTGTCTATTGCACTTAATGTGAAGAAATGACTAGGAGATCCTATTTTGTTGATCATGTTTACCAATTCGGCATGACACTTGTTCCAATATGGGCTTGTACCTCTAATGGAAGATCTAAAGTACATGACTTCCTTAGCTAATTAACTGTTTGGAAAATTGTTTAGGTGCAAATGGAGGTCTTTTCTAGTTGTTAGTGTATAGTCCTAAATTGTTAGCACCTACTTGTGCTCAATTTAAGGATCATTTTGTGTCTACTTTAGTGTATCTTTTTATGGTAGGACCTCACATGGCACTATTAGGGTACCTAAATTCAAATATGGGTGAGGATAACTTTAAGAAACCCCCTCCTAGGAAAAGTCGTAAAATCTTTGTGAATCCTACATTATTTTAGGGGGAATTTTTTCTTAATGAAGGCAATTTTTTTTTCCAAATTAGGAAAATAAAATAGTTTGTATTGGCGATTTTTTCCCTGTTGTATGAAAATTCCATAAAATTCTACTGAATAATCATTAATGTGGGGGAAAATATATATATTGTATGAGGTGAATTTTTTTCTTTTGAAGTAAAAAAATTATAATATATGAGGTGAATGATTTTCTTTTGAAGGGAAAAAAAAATTGTATGACAAATTTTATCTACCATTTGAAAATTTATTTATTTTATTGGCTAATCTTTCATTAATTATTAGAAAAATAAATATTTTATTGATGATTTTCAAGAGTTGGGACTCATCATGTGGGCCAATGCCAAATGGTAATTTATCAGAGATGTAATTAACATAATATCACATCTAGTGAATATCACCTTTATTTGTTGCCAACTTATTTGCAGACTCAACACATTGGTATCAATAAGCACAACTAGTCACATCGACATATAACCTAACTGTTAGCCCTAAGATTAGATTACTAAGAGGGGAGGTTGAATCAGTAATTAACCAATTATGTAACTCTTCTAACCTTATTACAACATTCATAAGATTAACTTAATAGCAACAAATGAAAACTTCAAACACATAAGCACATCCACAAAGAAATGAAACATTTGACACAGATTTATCTTGTGGAAACCCAAATTGGGAGAAAACCACAGTGGGAATAAGTGCCGACTAAATAATGTACTCTTTTGGAGTATTCCCTGTGAGGATCTTAACCCTGTTAGGAGTTTACAACAACACTGTTAGGCACTACCCAGATAAGGGATTTTCCTTAGGTCTATTAGGACCTTTACCCTATTAAGAGTAGCCTTGTTAGAGGAATTTGAACACTTGTCAAAGTGTCACCTTGTTAGAGGATTTTCAACAAAGATCTATTAAGATCTACTCGATTAATAGATTTAACCTATTGCAAATGTTAGGGAATAACAAAAAGAATGATCTATAGAATAGTACTACCTCTGCTTGATCGGATCCATTGAAGCACATAATCTCTTATCAACACACTTAAATCTATCTTGGCTTGATCACAATTCACACTTTACAACTACACTTGTCCAACACATGATCAACATACTTAACTTTCAACTTCATTTGTTATATACTATGCTATTAAGTCCACTCCCTTAATCAAGCCCTAAATTTAAATTTCAAATATCCCACTCAGATCCAACATGTCGTAAAACAAAATTCAATGTAAAAACACATATCCAAGACTATGTTGGCCAATACAATGATTTACATAGAATTTTATGTCAATGGGTCAAACATATTTTGACCAAACACACGCTTCTTCTAGAATCTTCTCCACATGCTAGCATCAAATAATGTGATGTCAGATCATCACCTCCAATCATGAAGACACGTCACTAGATTGTAACTAGCTCAACCAATTCTATCACAACCTCAACATTGATCATCGATCAAAGATTTATCAAATGTTGCTCAAGAACAAAAACACTTTAACCTGTTAACAACTCTGTCTTTGTTCACTGATCACCTAACCTGCACACCGATCACTCAAATTAGTTGCCCTCACAAATGTATTATCTCAATACTATTGACCACCATATCCTGTGACCACACCACAATAATAATAAAGATTTGACAAGACATTCAAATCATCTATCACCTCTCATTAATTGTTCTAGAAGTTGCACTGTTATACTTCAATTGATCATAACTTTCACATAAAATTACTTCAACAATAGCGGTCATGCATTAGACATCCAAAGACACACCTAAGTCTCTTATGAAGATAGAAACAACTAAAACTTACTACAACCCTTTATTCATCACAACTATGCTTGGAAACACACTAAGAATAGAAGGTCAATAATTGAAATCAATGGCAACATAATATATGATCATCATGTAGTCAAATATTCATCATGACATCTCCAAAACTCACTTACCATCACTGCATTAGATATGCCAACAATCTCCCCCTTTGGCATTGATGGAAACACTTTTCCTCTTATTTGAGTTGATGAGAAAATAACCCACAGCTCTAAAGAACACCTGCATGCAAACACCTTCCACAAAAAGAAGAAAGAAGTAAAGAGCTATGGAAGCTTGAACACATTGATCTATGAGAGAGGAGACATCCTTTGATAGGGAGGTTGGGAGAGCTAATCACTAGCCCTTGCCTAGGTCCACCTAGTGACCCTTAAGTGTCTCAAGTGACACAAATGACCTATAGGACTCCTCAATGTTTCAATCCCCTAGTCTTCAACTCCAACCAAGCTACCAATTCACTTCTACCAATACAAGACAAGATTCTTGGTGCTTACTCCTTCCATGCATACACTAACCCTTAAAACTAGGATAAGGGCTCACCACCTCCAAATGAACATAGGATCTTTTAGAGATGAGGAGGTGTTGGAAAATGTCATTTTTGGTTCCATATGATGTTTTTGAGGTCTCAATTCATCAATCTCCCTTACTGATCTCATACTTCCTTCTTTAATTGGGACTACAAGGAAGAGCCCCAATCAGACCTCCTCTGAGAAAATAGGGATTTCACCTATTTGCTTCCAAATGACCCTACAAACTGATCATGGATTCTTGCAACAATACCCAACCTCTCAAGGATTTTGGAGGTTTTCGGGTTTCTCCAGGCCATACAATCCCCTAACCAAAAATAGGTGCTTTTGATAGAGTTTTAGGCCTTCACTGACTACATGAAGTGATCTATGGTTTTGGGTGACCAAATGGATTGATCACACCTTCTCCTTGCATAAAGATCTTTTCAAGGACCTTATCTAAGGTCTCCAACCACTAATCCACATTTCCCTAGTTCAAATATGCAAGATATCATCCTTCTTGTCTCAATTCTTCCTAGTTGGGCTCACCATGGCTCGTCTAGGGCTTGACTGTAAAATAAATTGGAAAGCTTTCTAGGGCCCCTCCTCCTATACATATTACATAAATGGAGTCTACTCACTATACCCAAAAGGCCATACAAGATGAACAATGGGATAGTGAGTTAGATCCCTATTTCTACAACTCTCCTGGTATGAACCAGTGAGCAGTGCTAACACAAAAGATTTAAACAAAACAATGAAATGAACAAGAAATACTAAACTAATTGCAGAAATTAAAAGTAAAGATACTCATTAACATATAACATCAACTAGAGACCAAAATCTAACTCATAGAAAGACTCATGAATTCACTTTTTATTAAATTGTATCCAAATCCACATATTGTGCACATCTACAGAAATGATCTTTCATACAGGAGTATGACCAACCTCAGGATTTGGTCCAAGATTCCCTTATATAGCACTAAGATGGGTTTAGGAAGGGTTTAGGGTCCTCATAATCTGATTAGGGCTTTAGGACAAGCTTATACCAAGCAACTTTTTAAAATAGCATTGCAACAAATTTACAACTTTTTCCAATCTTGCTTCCCAAAGACCTTAGGAAGGTCCTATGGAGTTCTATAATCCATCTTGACTCCAAAATTAATTCTCCATAAACTCTAAACCCTGTGACATCATCCACCTAAATTTACCAAGTAGAAGACTATCACACTATAGTCTTATAATCTAGAACCTAGGACCTAGTAAAGACTTCAAATCCCTATGGGTATCCACACCTTGGTCAACATGACCTTAGGGAAATCAAAACATGCCAAAGATGGCTTACAAAATAAAGAAAAACAAGGGTCCTCTTGCACCGTCCTTGATGTGAAAAAACAAAAGTTGTAGCAATCACAATGAAATATTATGGTGTTGAATGATGTAATAAATACAAAGAAGATCAATCCTTATAAAGGAGATCTAAAACCCTAAAAGGGTGGAAAGTCCTAGGTTGCATAATAATAATTAATAAAATAATTTATTATTATATACCTAAAGTTTAGCTTAAGTAGAAAGAGATAATAAATGGCTTCTATGTAATTAAATCAATATGATTTAATTAATAAATAAAATACCTTATTACTCTAACACCCCCCTTAAGATAAAATTTGGGAGAAGCTAAAAAAATGTAGAAAGAACTACTGAAAAAAATGGTCCCTGGCAACAAAAGGCCTGATCAGGTACCCAAGTACAAAAGAGAGTCTCTATAAAGTAGATAAATAGAGAAAACCACACGGTAAAAACTCTACCCAAGAAGAGATGAAGCCTAGGTTGAAGGACTGAAGAAGCCTCCAAAACTAGGGAATGTTCTAGAAAATAGGAACAAGGATGAATATGTAGAACATCACTAAAGCAAGAAACTACAAACATTCTCAAGAAGTTACTACAGATATGAAGATCCTCCATTGAAATAGAACATGATTAGGTAAAGAAGACTATAATATGCATGAGTGTCATCAAAAGACACTGCTCGAATCGGGAGGCAAACAAAGGCAAACAAATGAACTCGAAGATACAAGACTGTAATCTACATGAGTGCCATCAAAAGACACTGCTTGAATTAGGAGGCAAACAAAGGAAAACACTTGAACTCGAAGATAAAGATGGCATAAAAATACCAAAGTCTAAAGAGTTGATCAATCAAAGATGGAAGAGTGCCTCCAAAAATAGGAAACAAAGAGTTTCCATATGGTAAATGATCCATCTCACCAAAATGCATAGGTACCCAGCCACTACATCCGCTTAGTACATAGGATCAAATACTGAATACATAGATCACACTATTGAACCAAGGAAGTAAAAGAATGATCAATAGAAATTGCCCCATAATGCTGACAAGGGAGAGGTGAAAAGAACACTAAAAAGGACATCCAATATGAACTGCATGATGAAGAATCAAGAACATTGAAGGTCCAGAGAGACTACAAACACAAATAAAGACATCTTGAGGATAATTTCATTGGAGGAACGCTCACTTGAAAAAGGTAGATCAAAAACAAAGGCAAACATCAAACCCCCCATGGCACTTTATAATGGAGTGTGAGTATAAATAGCACAAACATGTGCAAGATCCCAAGCATGTAATAAAATGGCACTTTATCTCAGTGTGTTTCTATAAAAGAATGCTACAAAATGACGTATACATTGCTCAAATAAGAGCAAAGGCTGCTGAAACAAAAGAACAACCAAAGAAGAGCCATTCTAGAAAAGGAAGAGATCCCAGGACCTGAAACTTCCAAGATATTCACCAGAGTGCATAAATGCAAAAAATTGAATAAAACATACCTAGAGAAGAATATGGAAAAATGACTCACAACACTAGAAATATCATAGAATAATCTTTTCATTGACATACTGTTTGCCCAAAATGGAGTCTGGATGCACAAGATATGGCTCACGGAGTGTAAAAATGAACTTTAGGGTTTGCAAAAAAAACACCATAAAAAAAGAGAAATAAAAAATTCAAACCTCTAGATCTAGATAGATCTCAAAAAAGAGCTTTCTAACAATATCTTGTTTGCCCAATTTCGACACTGTATGCTCAAGTTATGAGAAAAAAACTAATGGGTGCTCCGAAGGGCCCAAAATGGTGTCCAAATGTGCTGATGTAGTGCTGATATCAGCAAAATGCGGGCTTAAATTTGATGGCCAAATGGTCATTGTTGCAAAAAATAGTCAAGGGGTTGAAAAATTGGCTCGTGGTCATCTAGGTGACCAAGGGTTCACTCCTGGGCGCTGGAGGCAAAGGGACTAGTCCCCATGTGACTGGGACTAGGTGCAAACATTGGGCTAACCATCAATCACCATAGTGATCGTGGCCTGCACGATAGTTACATTGGCAGTGACCACATGCCACAAATGGTGACACTAACGGTAACCAGAGATAGTGCGGGCGGTGATCGTGACCTTCCCATCGGTGGTTGGTTGGTGGTTGTTTGGTGGCCACTGGGTGGCGTCCAACCCAAAAATTTGAATTTTTTTCACTTGTTTCAGCCTGCATCAGATTGCATGTCAAGGTTGTATGACCTAACACAAATTTGTTTTTCCTCTCCATGCAATTTTGTCCAAATCAGATGAATTTTATATCGAAACAGGGGTTCTTGGACGCTGCAAGATCAAAGGTGAGGTCTATTTGAGCCCAACGTGCTCCAAAAAATAGTGACCACCTCAGGATGCATGCTAGGGGTGAACGACCCTAGTGCAAAAATGTTTTGCCACAAAATGGAACTTTGTCCAAATTGGACAAATTTTATATGGAAATAGTGGTTCTTGGGTGCTCTATATACAACAGTGAGGTTAGTTTGAGCCCAAAGTGACCATAAAAAGAGGTCCCCCCAAATCTGATAGTAAAACCTCTAAAAACACAGATTTGATAAACATAGCTGAATCTCTCAAGAAGAGGACAGGGGCATGCTGATCTAGAGCTCTAATACCATGTTTGAGTTGATGAGAAAACAACCCACAACTCCCAAGAACACCTGCATGAAAACATTTGTCATAGAAAGAAGAGAGAAGCAAAGAGCTATGGAGGCCTGAACGCATTGATCCACAAGAGAGGAGACATCCTTGATGTGCAAAAAAAAAAGTTGTGGCAATCACAATGAAATATTATTGCGTTGAATGATGTAATGAATACAAAGGAGATCAATCCTTATACAGGAGATATGAAACCCTAAAAGGGTGGAAAATCCTAGGTTGCATAATAATAATTAATAAAATAAATAATTATTATATGCCTAAAGCTTAGCTTAAGTAAAAAGAGATAGTAAGTGACTTAGTAATTAAATCGATATGATTCAGTTAATAAGTAAAAATGCACAAACATTAACAACACTAGAAATGGAAAATTTGTTTCCTCTTCTAACTTTCACCTATTTTGCAATTACTCCCCCTTATAGTGAATTTCTCTCATCTGCACTTCCCTTCTATAAATTTGTACAATTTCCCTCTTTATCACACACACATTCTCCCCCTTTAACAACAATTCCAAAGGTGCCAAAGACACATGATATCTTCTCTATTGTACTTGAATAACCAAAACACATTACTACATAGATTTCTCCCCCTAAGGAGTAGCCCCACAACATCAATTCAAATATAAATATATTCACTGGGTACACTTGGATTGATGGAAATACATCTTCTTTTAATTAAGATCAAATAGGGGAATGGCCCCCAACCTACTTCTTAGATACTCAAATGTATCCTTAGGCAATTATTTAGTGAAAATATCAACAATCTACTCCTTAGTTGGCACATACTCCAACCTCACTTCCTTTTCTTATACTTGTTCTCTAAGAAAATGATATTTGATAACTATATGCTTAGTCTTAAAGTGAATCATCAGGATCTTTAAAATGTTAATGGAACTTGTATTGTCACAATAGATAACCACCGGTTTAGTTAACTTCTCCTAAATTCCTTCTAGAATCTGCTTGATCCATACTACCAGTGTATAATTAATTGTAGCAGCAACATACTAAGCTTCAGTTGTTGATTGAGATATACAGTTCTACTTCTTGCTTGTCCAAGATACAAGCCTATCTCCAAGAAAGAATGCACCCCACTTGTGCTCTTATTATCATCAACATTACTTGCCCAATTAGCGTCAGTAAACATACACAAAGTGAAATCACCTTTATGGCCATATCAAAGACCATCTTCTTCAGTCCCCTTAAGATATCTGAAGAATCTCTTTATCATAACCAAATGAGATTCCTTAGGATTAGAATAAAATATGGCCACTAATCCAACTGCCTGTGCTATGTTCAGTTTGGTGTACACCACATATTATAGCTTACCAATCATGGACCTATAAAGTGTCTCATCCACCTTTTTAGAATCATCTTCCTTTGACAATTTGCAACTGATTACCATAGGGGTACCAACCAATTTTGAGTCTTCTAATTCAAAATTATTCAATATTTCCCTTACATATTTGGACTAGCTTATGTAGATACCATCTTTCATCTATTGAACCTACAATACATTGAAGAGTTTAATCTCACCAATCATAAACATCTCAAATTATTTCCTCATCTCATCTGCAAATGATCTTCCCATCTCTTCATTGCCACCAAAAATGATATCATCTACAAATATTTCTGCAGTCAGCAACCTGTCATCTTTCCCAGTCTTCAAATACACATTACTATTATCACTTGTCCTGATGAAACTAATCTAAATCAGATACAAGTGTAATCACTCATACCATTCCCTAGGTACTTGTTTCAACCCATACAAAGATTTTTATAACTTGCACACCATGGTCTTACCTTCTAAATTAGAAAATACTTCAAGTTTTTCAATGTATACCTCTTCTTCCAAAACACCATTAAGAAAGGTTGATTTGACATCTATTTGATATACCTTGAATCCTTTATAAGAAACATATGCAAGAAATATCCTTACACCTTCAAGTCTGGCCATAGGTGCAAATGTTTCACCATAGTCTATACTTT
>BSBK01015447.1:0-27735 GCA_027943335.1 Chamaecyparis obtusa
CAAGTTGCTAGCGAGATCAGCTCAGGTCACCACACAGGTAACCAACTAGATCAACTCGGGTCACTAGATCAGCTTGGGTCACCAGCTAGATCAGCTCTAGTCGCTAGATCACCTGACAAAATCAGGTCACTAACTAGATCAGCCTGGGTCACCAACCATTTCATCTTAGGTCGCCAACTAGATCAGCTTAGGTCGCTAACTAGATCAACTCAGGTCGCCAGATCAGCTCTGGTTGCCAGCCAAAAACTTTGACTGCCATAATAAATTGGGTCACCACAGCGACTCGGGTCACCAGGTCGACTCGGTTGACTCGGGTCACCAGGTCGACTTGGTTGAATCAGGTCACTGGGTCGACTCGGTCGACTCGATGGACTTGGGTCACCAGGTCGACTTGGTTGACTCAGGTCACCGGGTCGACTCAGTCACCTGACTGACTCGGTCGACTCGGGATGACTCAGTTGACTCAGGTCATCGGATCGACTCGAGTCACCAAGTTGACTCGGGTCACCGGGTCGACTTGGGTTGTCAGATCGACTCGGGCCTCTGGATCAGTACGGGTCACTGGATCAACTCAAGTCGCTAGCGAGATCAACTCAGGTCACCACACGGGTCGCCAACTAGATCAACTCACATCGCCAGATCAGCTTGGGTCACCAACCAGATCAACTCTGGTCGCTAGATCACCTGACAAACTTAAGTCACCAGCCAGATTAGCTTAGGTCACCAGCCAGTAACTCTGACTACCATAATAAATTAGGTCACCACAGTGACTCAGGTAACTGGGTTGACTCAGTCGACTCAGGTCGACTCAGTTGACTCAGGTCACCGGGTCGACTCGATCGACTCAGTTGACTCGATTCACCGGGTTGACTTAGGTTACTGGGTTGACACGATCGACTCAGTTGACTCAGGTCATTGGGTGGACTCCGTTGACTTAATCGACTCAGGTCACCGGGTTGACTCAGTCACCTGACTGACTCGGGTCGACTTGGTTGACTCGGGTCACAAGGTCGACTTGGTTGACTCGGGTCATCAGGTCGACTTGGTTGATTCGGGTCATCGGGTCGACTCGGTTGAGTCGGGTCACCAGGTCGACTCAGGTCGACTTGGGTTACCAGATCGACTCAGGCCTCTGGATCAGGATGGGTTACTGGATCAACTCAAGTTGCTAGCAAGATCAACTTAGGTCACCACACGGGTCACCAACTAGATCAACTCTGGTCGCCAGATTAGCTTGGGTCACCAACCAGATCAACTCTGGTCTCCAGATCACCTAACAAAATTAGGTCACTAGCAACTTGGGTCACTGGGTCGACTCAATTGACTCAGGTCACCGGGTGAACTCGGTCGACTCAGTTGACTCGGGTCACCGGGTCGACTCGGTTGACTCGGGTCATTGGGTCGACTCGGTCGAGTCAGGTCACCAGGTCGACTCGATCGAGTCGGGTCATCGGGTCGACTCAGGTCGTCGGGTTGACTCAGGTCAACTCGGTTGACTCAGGTCACCGGGTCGACTCGGTTGACTTGGGTCACCGCATCGACTTGGTTGACTCAGGTCACTGCGTCGACTCGGTTGACTCGGGTCATCGGGTTGACTCGGTTGACTCGGGTCATCGGGTCGACTCGGTTGACTCAGGTCACTGGGTTGACTCAATTGACTCAGGTCACTGGGTCGACTCGGTTGACTCGGGTCACCGAGTCAACTCGAATCGACTTGGGTTGCCGGATCGACTCAGGCCTCTAGATTGGGATGGGTCACTAGATCAACACAAGTCGCTAGTGAGATCAACTCAGGTCACCACACGGGTCACCAACTAGATCAACTCAGGTCACCAAATCAGATTGGGTCACTAGCCAGATCAGCTCTGGTCGCCAGATCACCTCACAAAATTAGGTCGACAGCCAAATCAGCTTAGGTTGCCAACTAGATCAATTCAGGTCACCAGATCAGCTCTAGTCACCAGCCAGTAACTCTGACTGCCATAATAAATTAGGTCACCATAGTGACTCAGGTCGCTGGGTCGACTCGATCGACTCGGGTCACCAGGTCAACTCGGTTGACACGGGTCACTGGGTCGACTCGGTCGACTCTGTTGACTCGAGTCACCGGGTTGACTCGGTCGACTCAGGTCACTAGGTCGACTTAGGTCGACTCAGTCACCTGACTGACTCGGTCGACTTGGGTCGACTTGGTTGCCTCGAGTCATCGTGTTAACTCAGTTGACTCAGGTCATCGGGTCAACTCAGTTGACTCCGGTCATTGGGTCAACTCAGTTGACTCAAGTCATCAGGTCAACTTAGTTGACTCAGGTCACTGGGTCGAGTCGGTCGACGCGGTTGACTCAGGTCACCAGGTCGACTTGGGTTGCCGGATCGACTCGGGCCTCTAGATCAAGATGGATCATCGGGTCAACTCAAGTTACTAGCGAGATCAACTCAGGTCACCACATGGGTCGCCAACTAGATCAACTTGGGTCACCAGATTAGCTTGGGTCACCAGCTAGATCAGCTCTGGTCGCCATATCAGCTTATGTCACCAACTAGATCAACTCAGGTCACCAGCCAATAACTTTGACTGCCATAATAAATTGGGTCACCATAGTGACTCGGGTCGCTAGGTCAACTTGGTTGACTCAGGTCATAGGGTCGACTCGGTTGACTCAGTTGACTCAGGTCATTGGGTCGACTCAGTTGACTCATGTCACTGGGTCGACTCGAGTCACCAGGTCGACTCGGTTGACTCAGGTCACTAGGTCGACTCGGGTCAACTCAGTCACCTTACTAACTTAGGTAGACTTGGTTGACTTGGGTCACCAGGTCAACTTAGGTCATCAGGTCAACACGGTTGACTCAGGTCACTAGGTCAACTCTGTCGACTCAGGTCACCAAGTCAGCTGGGTCGACTTAGTCAACTCTGGTCACCGGGTCGACTCAGTTGATTCGAGTCACCGGGTCACTGGGTCGACTCGGTTGGCTCGGGTCATCGAGTTGACCAGGTTGACTCGGGTCACTGGGTCGACTCGGTGGACTCGAGTCGACTCGATTGACTCAGGTCGAGTTGGGTTGCCGGCTCGACTCGGGCCTCTGGATCGGGATGGGTCACTGGATCAACTCAAGTCGCTAGCGAGATCAACTCAGGTCACCACACGGATCACCAACTAGATTTACTCAGGTCGCCATATCAGCTTGGGTCACCAACCAGATCAGCTCTTGTCACCAGATCACCTGACAAAATTAGTTCACCAACCAGATCAGGTTAGGTCACCAATTAGATCAACTCAGGTCGCTAGATTAGCTCTGGTCGCCAGTGAGTAACTCCGACTGCCATAATAAATTGGGTCACCACAAAAACCCTGGTCGCTGGGTCGACTCAGTCAACTCAGTCAACTTGATCAACTCGGGTCACCGGGTCAACTCGGGTCATCGGGTCAACTCGGGTCACTGGGTCGACTCGGTCGACGTGGGTCACCGAGTCGACTTGGGTTGCCGAATCAACTTAGGCCTCGAGTCGACTTGGGTTGACACGGGTCGACCTAGTCGACTCAGGTCACTAGGTTGACTCAATTGATTCAGGTCACTAGGTCAACTCAGTCGACTCTGGTTTACTCGGGTCGACTCGGTCACCTGACCGACTCGGGACACCACGTCGACTCAGTCGACTCGGTTGACTCGGGTCATCGAGTCGACTCGGTTGACTCGGGTCATCGAGTCGACTCGGTTGACTCAGGTCACTCGGTCAACTCGATAGACTCGGGTCACCGAGTCGACTTGGGTTGCCGGATTGACTCAGGCCTCTGGATCAGGACGGGTCACTGGATCAACTCAAATCGCTAGCAAGATCAACTCAGGTCACCACACGGGTCGCCAACTAGATCAACTTGAGTCACCAGATCAACTTGGGTCACCAGCCAGATCAGCTCTGGTCTCCAGATGACCTGACAAAATTAGGTCACTAGCCAGATCAGCTTAGGTCACCCACTAGATCAATTCAGGTTGCCAGCTCAGCTCTGGTCGCCAGCTAGTAACTTTAACTGCCATAATAAATTAGGTCACCACAGCGACTTGGGTCACTGGGTCGACTCAGTTGACTCGGGTCATCGGGTCAACTCGGTCGACTCAGTTGACTTGGGTCACCAGGTCGACTCGGTTGACTCGAGTCATTGGGTCGACTCAGTTGACTCGGGTCACTGGGTCGACTCAATTGAGTCAGGTCACTGGGTCGACTCGGTCAACTTAGGTCATCGGGTCGACTCAGTCACCTAACCGACTCGGTCGACTCAGGTCGACTCGGATCACCGGGTTGAATCGATCGACTTGGTTGACTCGGGTCACCGCGTCAACTCAGTTGACTCGGGTCGACTCGGTTGACTCAGGTCACTGGGTTGACTCAGTTGACTCAGGTCACCGGGTCGACTCGATTGACTCAGGTCACCGGGTCGACTCGGGTCACCGGGTCAACTCGGTTGACTCGGATGATCGAGTCGACTCGGTCGACTCGGATCGACTTGGGTTGTTGGATCAACTCAAGCCTCTAGATCAGGATGGGTCACTAGATCAACACAAGTCGCTAGCGAGATCAACTCAGGTCACCACACAGGTCGCCAACTAGATCAACTCGAGTCGCCAGATCAGATTGGGTCACCAGCCAGATCAGCTCTGGTTGCTAGATCACCTCACAAAATTAGGTCGACAGCCAAATTAGCTCTGGTCACTAGATCACCTCACAAAATTAGGTCGACAACCAGATCAGCTTAGGTTGCCAACTAGATCAATTCAGGTCGCTAGATCAACTCTGGTCGCTAGCCAATAACTTTGACTGCCATAATAAATTGGGTCACCACAGCGACTCGGGTCGCTGGGTCGACTCGGTCGAGTCGGGTCACTGGGTCGACTTGGTTGACTTAGGTCACTAGGTCAACTCGGTCGACTCAGTTGACTCAGGTCACCGGGTTGACTCGGTTGACTCAAGTCACCGGGTCGACTTAGGTCGACTCGGTTGACTTGGGTCACCAGGTCGACTCAATTGACTCAGGTCATCGGGTCAACTCAGTTGACTCAGGTCATCGAGTCGACTCGATCGACTCGGGTCACTAGGTTGACTCGGTCGACGCGGTTGACTCAAGTCACCGGGTTGACTTGGGTTGCCGGATCGACTTAGGCCTCTAAATCGGGATGAGTCACTTGGTCAACTCAAGTCGCTAGCGAGATCAACTCAGGTCACCACACGGGTCGCCAACTAGATCAACTCAGGTCACCACACGGGTCGCCAACTAGATCAACTCAGGTCGCCAGATCAGCTTGGGTCACCAGCTAGATCAGCTCTGGTCACCAGATCACCTAACAAAATTAGGTCACCAGCCAGATCAGCTTATGTCACCAACTAGATCAACTCGGGTCGCCAGCCAGTAACTTCGACTGCCATAATAAATTGGGTCACCACAGTGACTCAGGTCGCTGGGTCGACTCGGTTGACTCAGGTCACAGGGTCGACTCGGTTGACTCAAGTCATCGGGTCGACTCGGTTGACTCATGTCACTGGGTCAACTCAGGTCACCGGGTCGACTTAGTTGACTTAGGTCACCAGGTCGACTCAGTTGACTCAGGTCACCGAGTCGACTCGGGTCGACTCAGTCACCTTACTGACTTAGGTCAACTTGGTTGACTCAGGTCACCATGTCAACTCAGGTCATTGGGTTGACACGGTTGACTCGGGTCACTGGGTTAACTCTATCGACTCGGTTGACTCGGGTCACCGAGTCGACTCAGTCGACTCTGGTCACCGGGTCGACTTGGTTGATTCGGGTCACCGGGTCACTGGTCGACTCGGTTGGCTCGGGTCATCGGGTCGACTCGGGTCACTGGGTCGACTCGGTTGACTCAGGTCGACTGGGTCGACTTAGTCAACTCTAGTCACCGGGTCGACTCGGTTGATTCGGGTCACCGGGTCACTAGGTCGACTCGGTTGGCTCGGGTCATCGGGTCGACTCAGGTCACTGGGTCGACTCGGTTGACTCAGGTCGACTGGGTCGACTTAGTCGACTCTGGTCACCGGGTCGACTCGGTTGATTCAGGTCACCGGGTCACCGAGTCGACTCGGTTGGCTCAGGTCATCAGGTCGACTCGGTTGACTCGGGTTGCTAGCTCGACTTGGGTTGCTGGCTCGACTCGAGCCTCTAGATCGAGACGGGTCATTGGATCAACTCAAGTCGCTAGCGAGATCAACTCAGGTCACCACATGGGTCGGCAACTAGATTTACTCGAGTCACCATATCAGCTTGGGTCACCAACCAGATCAGCTCTTATCGCCAGATCACCTGACAAAATTAGTTCACCAGCCAGATCAGGTTAGGTCGCTAACTAGATCAACTCGGGGTGCTAGATCAGCTCTAGTCGCCAGTGAGTAACTCTGACTACCATAATAAATTAGGCCACCATAAAAACCCCGGTCGCTGGGTCGACTTGGTTGACTCAGGTCACCGGGTCGACTCAGTTGACTCGGGTCATTGGGTCGACTCGGTCAACTCGGGTCACCGGGTCGACTCGGGTCATCGGGTCACTGGGTCGACTCGGGTCACCGAGTCGACTTGGGTTGCTGGATTGACTCAAGCCTCGAGTCGACTTGGGTTGACACGGGTCGACCTAGTCAACTCAGGTCACCGGGTCGACTCAATTGATTCAGGTCACTAGGTTGACTCAGTCGACTCTGGTTGACTCAGGTCGACTTAGTCACCTGACCGACTCAGTTGACTCGGGTCACCACGTTGACTCGGTCGACTCGGTTGACTCAGGTCGACTCAGTTGACTCGGGTCATCGGGTCGACTCAGTTGACTCAGGTCACTCGGTCGATTCGGTTGACTCGGGTCACTTGGTCAACTCGGGTCGACTTAATCACCTGACTGACTTAGGTCGACTTAGTTGACTCGGGTCACCAGGTCGACTCAGTTGACTCAGGTCACTGGGTCAACTCTGTCGACTCAGGTCACCAGGTCGACTGGGTCAACTCAGTCGACTCAGGTCACCGGGTCGACTCAGTCACTTGACCGACTCGGTTGATTCGGGTCACTGGGTCGACTCGGTTGACTCAAGTCACTGGGTCGACTCGATTGACTCGGGTCGACTCGAGTGACTCGGGTCACCGGGTCAACTCGGGTTGACTCGGGCCTCTAGATCAGGAGGGGTCATTGGATCAACTCAAGTTTCTAGCGAGATCAACTCAAGTCACCACACGGGTCCCCAACTAGATTTACTCAGGTCACCATATCAGCTTGGGTCACCAGCCAAATCAACTCTTGTCGCCAAATCACCTGACAAAATTAGTTCGCCAGCTAGATCAGGTTAGGTCGCCAACTAGATCAACTCGGGTTGCTAGATCAGCTCTGGTCGCCAATGAGTAACTCCAACTGCCATAATAAATTAGGTCACCACAGAAACCCCAGTCGCTGGGTCGACTCGGGTCGACTCGATTGACTCGGGTCATTGGGTCGACTCGGTCAACTCGGGTCACCGGGTCGACTCGGTTGACTCAGGTCATCAGGTCGACTTGGGTCACTGGGTCGACTCGGGTCACCGAGTCGACTTGGGTTGCTGGATCGACTCAGGCCTCAAGTTGACTTGGGTTGACACGGGTCGACCTAGTCTACTAAGGTCTCCTGGTCGACTCGGGTCGACTCAATCGATTCAGGTCACTGGGTCGACTCAATCACCTGACTGACTCGGTCATCTCAGGTCACCATGTCGACTCGATTGACTCTTGTCATCGGGTTGACTCAGTTGACTCAGGTCACTGGGTCAACCGATTGACTCAGGTCACTGGGTCGACTCGGTCACCACACGGGTCACCAACTAGATCAAGTTAGGTAGCTAGCGAGATCAACTCAGGTCACCACACTGGTCCCCAACTAGATCAACTCGGATCGCCAGATCAGCTTGGGTCACCAGCCAGATCAGCTGTGGTCGCCAGATCAGCTTGGGTCACCACATTGACTCAGGTCGCCACATTACTTGGCCAACTCGGGTCACCAGCCAGATCAACTCAGGTGACTCGGTTGACTCAGGTTATCGGGTCGACTCGGGTCGACTTGGGTTGCCAGATCAACTCGGGCCTCGAGTCGACTTGGGTTGACTTGGGTCACCAGGTCGATGCGGGTTGTCAGGTCAACACGAGTCACCGGTTCGACATGGGTCGCCAGTTTGACACGGGTCACTGGGTCGACACGGGTCACTGGGTCGACGCGAGTCACTGGGTCGACGCGGGTCACTAGGTCGACGCAGGTCGCTGGGTTGACTCGGGTCGTCAAGTTGACTCGGGTCGCCGGGTCAACTCAGGTTATTGGATCGACTCGGGTCTCTAGATCAGGACAGGTCACTTGATCAACTCGGGTCACCACATGAGTCACCAATTAGATCAACTCAGGTCACCAGATCAGCTTGGGTCACTAGCCAAATCTGCTCTGGTCGCCAAATCACCTAACCGACTCGGGTCGCCAGCCAGATCAGCTTGGGTCACCACATCACCTGGCCAACTCGGTTCGCCAGATCAACTCAGGACACGACATCGACTCAGGTAGTTAGCTAGATCATCTCAGATCACCAGATCGCCCGATGAACTCAGGTCGGGTGGGGTCTCTAGATCGAGTCGAGTCACCAGATCAAGTCGGGTCCCGAGCCAGATCAACTCAGGTCACCACATCGACTCGGGTCACCAGCCAGATTAGGTCAGGTCACTAGATAGCCTGACCTACTTAGATCTCCAGTGAGTCTGTCCACTTTTTGAATGATTGACCCATACTCCTCTTCAAGTATTATCATAGTCAAGTCTCCGCTTCTAGCTCGACAATAAGAAGGGCGTGACTCCATGTATGGCCTGAGTGATTTTTTTTTAACTCTGGTTTTTTCATTCTTTTTGTCGTAGGGAGCCTCCTTTGTCTATTTTTTTTACAACTTTTGACCTCGCTCACGATCAAGCTAGGCCAACTCATTTAAACTTGGATCGCATAAATCTAATATGCACAATAGTAATGTTGATGAGTATGCAAACACATCAATGAAGTCATCTCAGTATGTCAAGTCCCCCAACTTAGATCACTCGAGTCGCATAAGTAACTCAGATAGCCATAATAAATTAGGTCACCATAGTGACTCGGGTCACTAGGTCGACTCAGGTCACGGGGTCGACTCGGGTCATCAAGTCAACTCAGGTTGCTGGGTTGACATAGCCGAATCGACTCAGGTCTTTGGATCGGGACGGGTCACTTGATCAACTCGTGTCGCTAGCCAAATCAACTTAGGTCATCACATGGGTCGCCAACTAGATCAACTCGGGTCGCTAGATCAGCTCTGGTCACCAGATCACCTGACCAACTTAGGTCGCCAACCAAATCAGCCTTGATCGCCACATTGACTCAGGTTGCCACATCACCTAGCCAACTTGGGTCGCCAGCCAGATCAACTCGAGTTGCCAGATCGACTCGGGACACCACATCGACTCAGGTAGTCAGCTAGATCATCTTGGATCCCTAGATCGCTCGATGAACTCAACTCAGGTGGGGTCTCTAGATCAAGTCGGGTCACCAGATCAAGTCGGGTCCTGAGCTAGATCAACTTAGGTCACCACATCGACTTAGGTCACCAGCCAGATCAGGTCCCTAGCCAGATCAACTCAGGTCACCACATCCAATATGCACAATAGTAATGCTGATGAGTATGCAAACTCATCAATGAAGTCATCTCAGTATGCCAAGTTGTCAAGTCCTCCAACTTAGATCAGTCGAGTCGCATAAGTAACTCCAACTACCATAATAAACTTAGATCACTCAGGTCGTTAGGTCGACTCGGGTTGCCGGCTTGACTCGGGTCTCTAGATCGCGATAGGTCGCTGGATCAACTCGGGTTGCTAGCTAGATTAACTCAAGTCACCACATCGACTTGGGTCATCACCTAGATCAGCTCAGGTTGCCACATCACCTAACCAACTCAGGTCAGGTCGGGTCACCAGATTAATTCGGGTCACCAGCCAGATCAACTTAGGTTGCCACATCAACTCGAGTATCCAGATAGATCAGCTCGGGTCACCAAATCACCTAACTAACTTAGGTCAGGTTGGGTTAGGTCTCCTGATCAGGTCGGGTCACCGGATCAACTCAGGTCGCTAATTAGATCAACTCGGGTCACTAACATGATCAACTCGGGTCAACACATCAGCTTATGTTGTTAACACATTCCAATATGCCAAGCTGTCTAGTTTGCTAGCTCGGATCACTCGAGTCGCATAAGTAACTCGTATTGCCAAAACAACTTGGGTCACCTAATTAACTCGAGTCATCAGATCGACTCGGGTCGCCAGATCGACTCGGGTCACCGGATCGACTCGAGTCCTCGAATCGACTCGGGTCACCGTATTGACGCAGGTCACCGGATCGACTCAGGTCTCCAGATCAGGATGGGTCGTCCGATCGACTCGGTTCATCGGATCGATTCGGGTATCCAGATAGATCAAATCAGGTCACCAAATCACCTGACTAACTTAGGTTAGGTCGGGTCTCTGGATCGAGTCGGGTCACCAGATCAAATTGGGTCTCCAGCCAGATCAACTCGGGTCAACACATCGACTCGAGTCACCAACCAGATCAACTTGGGTCGCCAGACCAACTCAGGTCAGGTCGGGTAAGGTCTCCAGATTGGGTCAAGTCGCGGGATCATTTCAGCTCGCCAGCCAGATCAACTCGAGTTGCTACATCGACTCGACTCGACTCGCCAACCAGATCAGCTCAGGTCATTAGATCACCTGACCAACTCGAGTCAGGTCGACGGATGAAGTCAGATCGCCAGATCAACTCAGGTCGCCAGCCAGATCAACTCAGATCATCACATCGACTTAGGTCGCCAGCCAAATCAGCTCGGGTCACCAAATCAACTCGGGTCACCAGCCAGATCAACTCGGGTTAACAAATTTGAGTTTTGACCCCACTCGCAAGCGAGCTAGGCTAACTCATTCAAACTTGGATCGCCTCAATCTAATATGCATAATAGTAATACTAACGAGTATGCAAACTCATCAATGAAGTCAACTAAGTATGCCAGCCTGATCAACTCAGGTCAACAAATTGACTCGGGTCACCAACCAGATCAACTCGGGTCACCAGATTGCCAGGCCAAGTTGGGTCGGGTCGGGTTGGGTCAGGTCTCTAGATCGGGTTGGGTCAGTTCTCTAGATCGGGTCGGGTTGCCAGATCAATTCTTGTCGCCAACCAGATCAACTCAGGTCGCCACATCGACTCGGGTCGTCAGCCAGATCAGCTCGGGTCACCACATCACCTAACCAACTCGGGTTAGGTCGGGTCACCCGATCAATTTGGGTCACTAAGTTGGGTGTGACTCCATGAATGGCACGAGTGGTTTTCTTTTTCAACTCTAGTTTTTTCATTCTTTTCATTGTACGAAGCCTCCTTTGTCTATTTTTTTAGGACTTTTGACCCCGCCCTGAGGATCGCCAACGAGCTCGACCGGATCCTGTCCGAGATCTTGCTCGTGAGCGAGCTCACCGGGATCCCGTCGCCAACGAGCTAGGCGTGACTCCATGGATGGCTCTAGTGATTTAAGTTTTTTATAACTTGAAAATTTTGTTCTTTTCCTTGTATAGAGCCTCCTTTATCCATTTTTTCCTACGAGTTTCGACCCCGCCAGCGACCTTGTTAAGTTCTCATCGCAGGTCTTGCCCTACTACCACGAAAGCCTCCCAGCGGTTATATGAAATGACCCCGGGTCATTTCAACACTGCGTCTAACAATAACTAGTCAGACTGCATCAAATGATGTCCACCTCGATCCATGCCAACTCATTCAAACTTGGATCACCTTAATCTAATATGCACAATAGTAATGCTGACAAGTATGCCAACTCATCAATGAAGTCGCCTTAGCATGCCAAGCTGTCAAGTCCCCCAACTTGAATTACTCCAGTCGCATAAGTAATTCGGATCATTGGATCGACTCGCATCGCCGAGTCAACTCGGGTTTCTGGATCGACTCGAGTCCCCAAAACAACTTGGGTTGCCAGTCGGATCAACTCGGGTCACCATCCAGATCAACTCAGGTCGCAAGATCACCTGACTAACTTAGATTGACGAAGTTGCCTAGCCAACTTGGATCGCTAGACTTGCCAGATCGACTCGAATCACTGGAGTCGTCAGATCGACTCAGATCTCTATTTCAAGTCGGCCCTATTGCCACGAAGGCATCCCAATGATAACCAGTCAGATCGCAAGTTAAATCACATCAAATGATGTTCACCTCGATCTGTGCTAACTCATTCAATCTTGGATCACCTCGATCCAATATGCCAAGCTGTCAAGTCCACCAGCTCAGATCACTCGAGTTGCATAAGTAACTCAGATCGCCAGAACAACTCGGGTCACCAGATCGACACAGGTCGTCAAATCCACTCGGGTTGCCGAATCAACTCGAGTCGTCGGATCGACTCGGGTCTCCAGATTAGGACGGGTTGTCAGATCGACTCGGGCCGCCAGCCAAATCTACTCGGGTCCCTACATCGACTCAGGTATCCATATAGATCATATTGGGTCGCCAAATCACCTGACTAACTAAAGTTAGGTCAAGTTTGGTCGGGTCAGGTCTCCGGATTGGGTCGGGTCACCGGATCAACTTGGGTCAACATATCGACTCGAGTCGCCAACCAGAACAACTCGGGTCACCAGATTGCCAGACCAACTCGGGTTGGGTCGGGTCAGGTCTTCAGATCGGGTCAGGTCACGGGATCATTTTGGGTCGCCAGCCAGATCAACTCGGGTCGCCACATCAACTCGACTCACCAACCAGGTCAGGTCGGGTCACCAGATCACCTGACCAACTCGGTCAGGTCGACGGATGAAGTCGGATCGCTGGATCAACTCAGGTCGCTAGCCAGATCAACTTGGGTCACCACACCAACTCAGGCCGCCAGCCAAATCAGCTCAGGTCGCGAGATCAACTCAGGTCAACAAATGTGACTTTTGACCCCACTCACAAGTGAGCTAGGCTAACTCATTCCAAGTCTCTCATGGAAAAGTCCATGACTTCCCATTCCTATACCTATGCTGACGAGTATGCCAACTCATCAATGAATTCGGCTCAGCATGCCAAGTTGTCAAGTCCCCCAACTTGAATTACTCCAGTCACATAAGTAATTTAGATCACCAGAACAACTCGGGTCACCGGATCGACTCAATTCGCCGGATTGACTTGGATCACCGGATCACTAGAGTCGGCAAAGTAACCCAGATCTCTAGGGTCATAACGGGATAGGTATTGTTTACGGATGTAACGACCTCTGAGATGAGCCCAACTCGTCAATCGGAGCCAGCTCGCCAATCTGATTGAGCTAGCCGATCTGAGCCAACTCACCGATTTGAGCTAGCAAGACACCTCTCAAGAATTGAGTTTGAGAACTTCTCCACTAATGAGTTGTCCTCAAGATGTGAACTTGCATCCAGATTAGGACTTGTGGCTTGCACGAGCCAATGTCATGAAGACCTCCTACGTACATGCAACCAATGCATCTCATAGTCCAACATAGTTCTGAACTAGCTCATTACGCCACCATCTCGCACATGTTCCAAGTCTCCCATGGAAAAGTCCCCAACTTCCCATTCCAATACCTAGTTGATTTCACCTCGGATCGAGTCCCCAACAAGATCCAATGCCACTCTGCACAAAGCAGTCCATGCTACTTCATGCAGCTCGAATGACACCTCGACTTGACTCTAAACCTTACCCAGGCCAAAACTATTAACAACTTGTCGCACAACCCCATGAATGCTCCTCGAATCAAGTCCCTGACATGACCCTACTCCTGAGTGCACCAAACAACTCCTTTGTTACACCTCGGATCGAGTCCCTTACATGTCAGTTCAAGTCAGTCGACGTGTTAGCTCTATTTCTAGTATGAGGTGATCTTGTCACATCAACACTACACCCATCCATTGTAAGTTAGCCATACCACCACAAAGTCATCCAACAGTCATTATGAAATGACCCCTATCACATCAAGCTGTGTTGGTTTGTTTCAAGTCGGCCCTATTGCCACGAAGGCATCCCAATGGTAACTAGTCAAATCGCATCAAATGATGTTCACCTCGATCTATGCCAATGCTGCCTATGATTGATTTGCTAGCTCTCTACGGATATTTTTGGATATGCCATTTGATACCTGAATGCTATGCATGGGTTCGTGCATAGACGATTCGAGCTGAGCTTAAGGATGTTGAGTTCTCAAGTGAATATGAATAGGCGAGTTGTTCTATGGAGTAGAACTCAGGAATGCATGATGGATTGAGCTCATCTCGCGGATCCGAGCCAGCTCGTTGATCCGATCCAGCTTGTCGATCTGAGCCAGCTCGACGATCCGAGCCAGCTCGTCAAGTTGAGCCTTTTACGAGATTTAAATTTTTTGCGACCTATCGACGTCGGCAAGCATTTGTATGGGGGAGAAAGACTCGGACTAATAACTTATCCTCGTAGGGGAGGTGTTGTTGGTGGATGTGAGGATTTTTGAGATGAGACCCAAGCTGGAACAAATTCTAGTGCGCATTGTGATTAGAGCTAAGCTAAAGGATATTGAGTTCTCAAAGGAATACAAATAGGCAAGTTGTTTTATGGAGTAGAACACGGGAATGCATGATGGATCCGATCCGATTTGAGCCGAGCCGGCTCGGCGATCCGAGCCAGCCAGCTTGGAAAACCGAGCCGGCTCGCTCGGCAAACCGTGCCAGCTCGCCGATTCGAGTCAGCTCGCTCGGTGATCCGAGCCAGCTCGCTTGGCGATCCGAGCCTTTTACGAGATTTTAAGTTTTTGTGACTTATCGGCGTCGGCAAGCATTTCTACGTGGGAGCAAGACTCGGACTAATAACTTATATAGGGGAGGTGTTGTTGGTGGATGTAAGGATCTTTGAGATGAGACTCGAGATGGAATGGATTCTAGTGCCCATTGTGATTCGAGCTGAGCTAAAGGATGTTGAGTTCTCAAGTGAATACAAATAGGTGAGTTGTTCTATGGAGTAGAACACGGGAATGCATGATGGATTGAGCTCAGCTCGTCGATCCGAGCCAGCTCACGGATTCGAGCTAGCTTGTCGAGCTGAGTCTTTTACGAGATTTAAAGTTTTCGTGACCTATCCGTGTCGGCGAGCATTTCTACGGGGGAGCAAGACTTGGACTAATAACTTATATAGGGGAGGTGGTGTTGGTGGATGGAAGGATCTTTGAGATGAGACCCGAGCTGGAACGGATTCTAGTGCGCGTTGTGATTCGAGTTGAGCTAAAGGATGTTGAATTCTCAAGTGATTACAAATAGGCGAGTTATTCCATGGAGTAGAACACGGGAATGCATGATGGATTGAGCTCAACTCGGCGATCCGAGCCAGCTCGGCGATCCGAGCCAGCTCGGCGATCCGAGCCAGCTCGGCGATCCGAGCCAGCTCGGCGATCCGAGCCAGCCCGTCGAGCTGAGTCTTTTACAAGATTTAAATTTTTTGTGACCTTTCGGCGTTGGCGAGCATTTCTACGGGGGAGTAAGACTCGGACTAATAACTTATATAGGGGAGGTGTTGTTGGTGAATGTAAGGATCACTGAGATGAGACCCGAGCTGGAACGGATTCTAGTGCGCGTTATGATTCGAGCTGAGCTAAAGGATGTTCAGTTCTCAAGTGAATACAAAGAGGTGACTCATTCTATGGAGTAGAACATGGGAATGCATGATGGAATGAGCTCAGATCGCCGATCCGAGCTAGCTCGTCGATCCGAGCCACGGGTATGTACGATCCGAGCCAGCCCGTCGAGCTGAGTCATTTATGAGATTTAAATTTTTTGTGACCTTTCGGCGTTGGCGAGCATTTCTACGGGGGAGCAAGACTCGGACTAATAACTTATATAGGGGAGGTGTTGTTGGTGAATGTAAGAATCATTGAGATGAGATCCGAGCTGGAACGGATTCTAGTACGCGTTGTGATTCGAGCTGAGCTAAAGGATGTTCAGTTCTCAAGTGAATACAAAGAGGTGAGTCATTCTATGGAGTAGAACATGGGAATGCATGATGGAATGATCTCAGATCGTCGATCCGAGCTATCTCGTCGATCCGAGCCAGCTCGCTGATCCGAGCCATGGGTATGTAGGTAGTTTTCATGAGATCGGCTCGCCCGGCCCACAAGTCAAACATCGATTCTCTTATTAAGGGTGAGCCCTTGTCTAGCGTTTGGGTCGCTCGGTACAAGCTGTTCGATTTGTAATGTGTGCAAAGCTTTTGGGTTGATATTTGGAAGATTTAAATTTTTTGTGAGCTATTCTCCTCGTTTCACTTGATATTTTTGAAGATTTGAATTATTTGTGAGCTATTCTCCCCGTTTCCCTTGATTTTTTTGGAAGAATTGGAATTTTTGAGAGTTGTTCTCTTCGCCTCAAATTTCTACGGAAGAGCAAGACTTGGACTAATAACTTATATAGGGGAGGTGTTGTTGGTGAATGAAAGGATCTTTGAGATGAGACCCGAGCTGGAACGGATTCTAGTGCGCGTTGTGATTCAAGCTGAGCTAAAGGATGTTCAGTTCTCAAGTGAATACAAAGAGGTGAGTCGTTTTATGGAGTAGAACACGGGAATGCATGATGGAATGAGCTCAGATCGACGATCCGAGTCAGCTCGCTGATCTGAGCCACGGGTATGTAGGCAGTTTTCATGAGATCGGCTCGCCCGGCCCACAAGTCAAACACTGATTCTCTTATTAAGGGTGAGCCCTTGTCTAGCGTTTGGGTCGCTCGGTACAAGCTGTTTGATTTGTAATGTGTGCGAAGCTTTTGGGTTTGATATTTGGAAGATTTGAATTTTTTGTGAGCTATTCTCCTCGTTTCACTTGATTTTTTTGAAGATTTGAATTATTTGTGAGCTATTCTCCCCATTTCCCTTGATTTTTTGGAAGATTTGGATTTGTTGCGAGTTGTTCTCTTCGCCTCAAATTTCTACGGAAGAGCAAGACTTGGACTAATAACTTATATAGGGGAGGTGTTGTTGGTGAATGCAAGGATCTTTGAGATGAGACCCGAGCTGGAACGGATTCTAGTGCACGTTGTGATTCGAGCTGAACTAAAGGATGTTTAGTTCTCAAGTGAATACAAAGAGGTGAGTCATTTATGGAGTAGAAGACGGGAATGCATGATGGAATGAGCTCAGATCGCCGATCCGAGCTAGCTTGTCGATCCGAGCCACGGGTATGTAGTCAGTTTTCATGAGATCGGATCGTCCGGGCCACAAGCTAGCTATTTTTTGTGAGCTATTCTCTTTGTTTCCTTTGATTTTTTTGGAAGACTTGCATTTTTTGTGAGCTATTCTCTTCGTTTCAATTGAATTTTTGGAAGTTATGCATTTTTTGTGATGTAGTCTCTTCGTTTCACTTGCATTTTTGGGAGATTTGATTTTTTTTGTGAGCTATTCTCTTCTTTTCCCTTGAATTTTTTTTTGCAAGACTTGCATTTTTTGTGAGCTATTCTCTTCGTTTCAATTGAATTTTTAGAAGTTTTGAATTTTTTGTGATCTATTCTTCTTTGTTTCACTTGTATTTTTGAGAGATTTGAAATTTTTGTGAGATATTCTCTTCGGCTCAAATTTCTACGGAAGTGCAATACTTGGACTAATAACTTATATAGGGGAGGTGTTGTCCGCGGAAGCTCCCCCATGCCCCTCTAATAGAATCAGTGCTAGTGATCCCGTTTTGAAATCCGACGGACGGATGGATGAGCAGGTCGGATTTCAAAACGGGATCAGCAGCACTGATTCCATTAGAGGGGCATGAAGCCACCTGATTGCTATGCGGGGGCTGCTCAAAGTCCCGTCTTTCGAGTCGCTCGACGGCGCAAGTCGGAAAGGGTTCGACAGCGGTTGTCGTTCCAATGCGTCGTCGCAGTGACATGGAAGGCGATCTTCGGGTTAGCCCTTGTCTAGCTTTTGGGTCGCTTGGTACAAGCGATCTGCTATGTACTTTCCGCGAACCCCTATCCGGGTACTCGTTAGCTATGCATTGGCTCTTGCATGTGTGGAACGGAGAGATGCGGCCTTCACAGGGAGTCGGCCTGAAATAGTTCTGTGCGTGCGAATGGAGCCGCGTATAGCTTTTGGGTCGTTTGGATAGGGTGCCCCTCCAAGCGAATCAGTGCTGGTGCTCGGACGGATTTGCGGCTCAGATTTAAAATGTGAGGAGCATGCCTGATTTTATTTGAGGGGCATGAAGCCACCTGATTGCTATGCGGGGGCTCCCCTGGGTCGTCTCTTTTGGGTCACTCGATGGCGCAAGTCGGAGAAGGGTTCGACAACGGTAGTCGTTCCAGCGCGTCGTCATTAGTGATACTGAAGTCGATCTGTGTGCAGCCCCCGTCTAGCACTTGGGTCTGCATGCCGCAAGAAGATTTGAATTTTTTGTGAGTTAAAGTCTTTTTCTTTTTTTCGTTTCACTGGAGTTTTTGCGAGATTTGAAGTTTTTGTGAGCTATTCTCTTCGTTTCACTTAAATTTTTTGTGAGCTATTCTCTTCGTTTCACTTGAATTTTTGGAAGTTTTGAGTTTTTTGTGAGCTATCCTCTTCGTTTCACTTGAATTTTTGCAGGATTTGAATTTTTTGTGAGCTATTCTTCTTTGTTTCACTTGGTTTTTTGGAAGATTTGAATTTTTTGTGAGCTATTTTCTTTGTTTCCCTTGTTTTTTTTTGGAAGACTTGCATTTTTTGTGAGCTATTCTCTTCTTTTCCCTTGATTTTTTTTTTGCAAGACTTGGATTTTTTGTGAGCTATTCTCTTCATTTCAATTGAATTTTTGGAAGTTTTGAATTTTTTGTGATCTATTCTCTTTGTTTCACTTGTATTTTTGAGAGATTTGAAATTTTTGTGAGATATTCTCTTCGGCTCAAATTTCTACGAAAGTGCAATACTTGGACTAATAACTTATATAGGGGAGGTGTTGTCCGCGGAAGCTCCCCCATGCCCCTCTAATAGAATCAGTGCTGGTGATCCCGTTTTGAAATCCGACAGACGGACGGATGATTAGGTCAGATTTCAAAATGGGATCAGCAGCACTGATTCCATTACAGGGGCATGAAGCCACCTGATTGCTATGCGTGGGCTGCTCAAAGTCCCGTCTTTCGGGTCGCTCGATTGCGCAAGTCGGAAAGGGTTCGACAGCGGTTGTCGTTCCAATGCGTCGTCGTTGTGACATGTAAGGCGATCTTAGGGTCAGCCCCCGTCTAGCTTTTGGGTTGCTTTGGTACAAGCGATCTGCTATGTACTTTCCGCGAAACCCTATCCGGGTACTCGTTAGCTATGCGTTGTCTCTTGCATGTGTGCAACGAAGAGATGCGGCCTTCACAGGGAGTCGGCCTGAAACAGTTCTGTGCGTGCGAATGGAGCCGCGTATAGCTTTTGGGTCGTTTGGATAGGGTGCCCCTCCAAGTGAATCAGTGCTGGTGCTCGGATGGATTTGCGGCTCGGATTTAAAATGTGAGTAGCATGCCTGATTTTATTGGAGGGGCATGAAGCCACCTGATTGCTATGCGGGGGCTCCCCTGGGTCGTCTCTTCTGGGTCACTCGATGGCGCAAGTCGGAGAAGGGTTCAACAACGGTAGTTGTTCCAGCGCGTCGTCATTAGTGATACTGAAGTCGATCTGTGGGCGAGCCCCGGTCTAGCATTTGGGTCTGCATGCGGCAAGAAGATTTGAATTTTTTGTGAGTTAAGTCTTTTTCGTTTCACTGGAGTTTTTGCGAGATTTGAAGTTTTTTGTGAGCTATTCTCTTCGTTTCACTTGAATTTTTGGAAGTTTTGAATTTTTTGTGAGCTATTCTCTTCGTTTCACTTGAATTTTTTGAAGTTTTGAATTTTTTGTGAGCTATTCTCTTCCTTTCACTTGAATTTTTGCAGGATTTGAATTTTTTGTGAGCTATTCTTCTTTGTTTCACTTGGTTTTTTCGAAGATTTGAATTTTTTGTGAGCTATTCTCTTTGTTTCCCTTGATTTTTTTTTGGAAGACTTGCATTTTTTGTGAGCTATTCTCTTCGTTTCAATTGAATTTTTGGAAGTTATGCATTTTTTGGTGATGTAGTCTCTTCGTTTCACTTGCATTTTTGGGAAATTTGATTTTTTTGTGAGCTATTCTCTTCTTTTTCCTTGATTTTTTTTGCAAGACTTGGATTTTTTGTGAGCTATTCTCTTCATTTCAATTGAATTTTTGGAAGTTTTGAATTTTTTGTGATCTATTGTTCTTTGTTTCACTTGTATTTTTGAGAGATTTGAAATTTTTGTGAGATATTCTCTTCGGCTCAAATTTCTACGGAAGTGCAATACTTGGACTAATAACTTATATAGGGGAGGTGTTGTCCGCGGAAGCTCCCCCATGCCCCTCTAATAGAATCAGTGCTGGTGATCCCGTTTTGAAATCCGACAGACGGACGGATGATTAGGTCGGATTTCAAAACGGGATCAGCAGCACTGATTCCATTAGAGGGGCATGAAGCCACCTGATTGCTATGCGGGGGCTGCTCAAAGTCCCGTCTTTCGGGTCGCTCGATGACGCAAAGTCGGGAAGGGTTCGACAGCGGTTGTCGTTCCAATGCGTCGTCGCTGTGACATGGAAGGCGATCTTCGGGTCAGCCCCCGTCTAGCTTTTGGGTTGCTTTGGTACAAGCGATCTGCTTGTACTTTCCGCGAAACCCTATCCGGGTATTCGTTAGCTATGCGTTGTTTCTTGCATGGGTGGAACGGAGAGATGCGGCCTTCACAGGGAGTCGGCTTGAAACAGTTCTGTGCGTGCGAAAGGAGCCGCGTATAGCTTTTGGGTCGTTTGGATAGGGTGCCCCTCCAAGTGAATCAGTGCTGGTGCTCGGACGGATTTGCGGCTCGGATTTAAAATGTGAGTAGCATGCCTGATTTTATTGGAGGGGCATGAAGCCACCCGATTGCTATGCGGGGGCTCCCCTGGGTCGCCTCTTTTGGGTCACTCGATGGCGCAAGTCGGAGAAGGGTTCGACAACGGTAGTCGTTCCAGCGCGTCATCATAGTGATACTGAAGTCGATTTGTGGGCGAGCCCCCGTCTAGCTCTTGGGTCTGCATGCCGCAAGGAGATTTGAATTTTTCGTGAGTTTAAGTCTTCGTTTTTCCTTGATTTTTTTTTGGAAGACTTGAATTTTTGGAAGTTCTGAATTTTTTTGTGAGCTATTATCTTTCGTTTCACTTGAATTTTTGCAAGATTTGAAATTTTTGTGAGCTATTCTCTTTGTTTCACTTGGTTTTTTTTGGAAGATTTGAATTTTTGTGAGCTATTCTCTTTGTTTCCCTTTGTTTTTTTTTTTTTTGTTTTTTTTTGGGAAGACTTGCGTTTTTTGTGAGCTATTCTCTTCGTTTCAATTGAATTTTTGGAAGTTATGCATTTTTTGTGATGTAGTCTCTTCGTTTCACTTGGTTTTTTGGAAGATTTGAATTTTTTGTGAGCTATTCTCTTTATTTCCCTTTGATTTTTTTGGAAGACTTGCATTTTTTGTGAGCTATTCTCTTCGTTTCAATTGAATTTTTGGAAGTTATGCATGATGCATTTTTTGGGAGATTTGATTTTTTTTGTGAGCTATTCTCTTCTTTTCCTTTGAATTTTTTTTGCAAGACTTGCATTTTTTGTGAGCTATTCTCTTCGTTTCAATTGAATTTTTGGAAGTTTTGAATTTTTTGTGATCTATTCTTCTTTGTTTCACTTATATTTTTGAGAGATTTGAAATTTTTGTGAGATATTCTCTTCGGCTCAAATTTCTACGGAAGTGCAATACTTGGACTAATAACTTATATAGGGGAGGTGTTGTTCGCGGAAGCTCCCCCATGCCCCTCTAATGGAATCAGTGCTGGTGATCCCGTTTTGAAATCCGACAGACGGATGGATGATTAGGTCGGATTTCAAAACGGGATCAGCAGCACTGATTCCATTATAGGGGCATGAAGCCACCTGATTGCTATGCGTGGGCTGCTCAAAGTCTCATCTTTCAGGTCGCTCGACGGCGCAAGTCGGAAATGGTTCGGCAGCGGTTGTCGTTCCAATGCGTCGTCGCAGCGACATGGAAGGCGATCTTCGGGTCAGCCCCTGTCTAGCTCTTGGGTTGCTTTGGTACAAGCGATCTGCTATGTACTTTCCGCGAACACCTATCCCGGTACTCGTTAGCTATGTGTTGGCTCTAGCACGCATGGAACGCAGAGATGCGGCCTTCACAGGGAGTTGGCCTGAAACAGTTCCGTGCCTTGCGAATGGAGCCGCGTATAGCTTTTCGGTCGTTTGGATAGGTGCCCCTCCAAGTGAATGAGTGTTGGTGCTCGGACGGATTTGCCGCTCGGATTTAAAAATGTGAGCAGCAGCACAGATTCTATTGGAGGGGCATGAAGCCACCCAATTTTTATGCGTGGGCTCCCTTGGGTCGTGTCTTTTGGGTCACTCGATGGCGGAAGTCAGAGAAGGGTTCGACAGCGGTAGTCGTTCCAGCGCGTCGTCATAGTGATACTGAAGTCGATCTGTGGGCGAGCCCCCGTCTAGCTCTTGGGTCTGCATGTCGCAAGAAGATTTGAATTTTTTGAGTTAAGTCTCTTCGTTTCACTTGAATTTTTGCGAGATTTGAATTTTGTTTGTTGCGAGGTAGTAAAATTCTCTTCGTTTTGACTTGAAGTTTTGGATTTTTTGTGAGCTATTCTCTTCGTTTTTCCTTGGTTTTTGTTTTGGAAGACTTGAATTTTTTGTGGGCTATTATTTTATTCTTTTCACTTGAATTTTTGGAAGTTTTGAATGTTTTTGTGAGCTATTCTCTTCGTTTTCACTTGAATGTTTGCAAGATTTGAATTTTTTGTGAGCTATTCTGTTTGTTTCACTTGGTTTTTTTGGAAGATTTGAATTTTTTGTGAGCTATTCTGTTTTGTTTCCCTTGATTTTTTTGTAAGACTTGCATTTTTTGTGAGCTATTCTCTTCGTTTCAATTGAATATTTGGAAGTTGTGCATTTTTTGTGATTGTAGTCTCTTCGTTTCACTTGCATTTTTGGGAGATTTGATTTTATTTGTGAGCTATTCTCTTTTTTTCCCTTGATTTTTTTGTGAGCTATTCTCTTCGTTTCAATTGAATTTTTGGAATTTCTGAATTTTTTGTGATCTATTCTTTTTGTTTCACTCGTATTTTTGAAAGATTTGAAATTTTTGTGAGATATTCTCGTCGGCTCAAATTTCTACGGAAGTGCAAGACTTGGACTAATAACTTATATAGGGGAGGTGTTGTCCGCGGAATCTCCCCCATGCCCCTCTAATAGAATCAGTGCTGGTGATCCCGTTTTGAAATCCGACAGACGGACGGATGATTAGGTCAGATTTCAAAACGCGATCAGCAGCACTGATTCCATTAGAGGGGCATGAAGCCACCTGATTGCTATGCGGGGGCTGCTCAAAGTCCCGTCTTTCGAAGGTCGCTCGACGGTGCAAGTCGGAAAGGGTTCGGCAGCGGTTGTCGTTCCAATGCGTCGTCGCAGTGACATGGAAGGCGATCTTCGGGTCAGCCCCCGTCTAGCTTTTGGGTTGCTTTGGTACAAGCGATCTGCTATGTACTTTCCGCGAACCCCTATCCGGGTACTCGTTAGCTATGCGTTGGCTCTTGCATGCGTGGAACGAAGAGATGCGGCCTTCACAGGGAGTTGGCCGGAAATAGTTCTGCTCTTGTGAATGGAGCCGCGTATATAGCTTTTGAGTCGTTTGGGTAGGTGCGCCCCTCCAAGAGAATCAGTGCTGGTGCTCGGACGGATTGGTAGCTCGGATTTAAAATATGAACACTAGCACTGATTCTATTGGAGGGGCGCATTAGGCCACCCGCTTGCTATGCGGGGGCTGTCCAGGGTCGTAACTTTTGGGTCAGTCGACGGTGCACTTCGGAAAGGGTTCGACAGCGGTTGTCGTTCCAACACATCGTCGCATTGACAAGAAAGGCGATCTTCGGGTCAGCCCCCGTCTAGCTCCCGGGTCACTTGGTACAAGCTACTTGCTATGTCGCTTCGACTTCCGATACTTGAGTGCGCAATGGCTCAAGATGCTTTGCATTGGAATCAGTTAGTTATCATATGTGTCGGCGGATTGGATCTCAAGTCAATCTAGGCGGGTGCGACATTAGTTGCTAAGTCTCGATCGAAAACGATTTGGATTCATCTAGATGCATTGTTATCTGACTTGAGGAACTATGCGAGCGAGTTGGGTTACCTCCTCGTGGATATGTTGGATACGCGTTATGACGGATAAGATGATGGATTGCGGTAAGAATGACGAATTTTTGGAAGATGAATTATTTTGGTGAGCCATGTTCTTTGTTTTACTTGAATTTCTGGAAGATTTGAATTTTGTTTTCTAGCTATTCTTTTCGTTTTCCTAGATTTTTTCGAAAGACTTGAATTTTTTGTGATCTATTCTGTTCGTTTCACTTGAATTTTTGGAAGATTTGATTTTTTGTGAGCTTTTTGTCATCGTTTCACTTGAATTTTTGGAAGATTTGAATTTTTTGGGAGCCAGTTTCTTCGGCTTAAATTTCCACTCAAGAGCAAGACTCGGACTAATAACTTATATAGGGGAGGAGTTGTGTGTTGTTCGCGGAAGCTCCCCCATACCCCTCTTATAGAATCATTGCCGGTGATCGGACGGATGTGTAGGTCGGATTTCAAAATGGGATCACCAGCACTGATTCTATTAGAGGGGCATGAAGCCACTTGATTGCTATGCGGGGGCTGCCCAAAGTCCTGTCTTTCGGGTCGCTCGACGGTGCAAGTCGGAAAGGGTTCGGCAGCGGTTGTCGTTCCAATGCGTCGTCGCAGTGATATGGAAGGCAATCTACGGGTCAGCCCCTGTCTAGCTTTCGGGTCACTTTGGTACAAGTGATTTGCTATGTACTTTCCGCGAACCCTATCCACGTACTCGTTAGCTACGCGTTGGCTCTTACACGAGCGGAACGGAGAGATGCGGCCTTCACAGGGAGTTGGCCGGAGATAGTTCTGTTTTTGTGAATGGAGCCGCGTATAGCTTTTGAGTCGTTTGGGTAGGTGCCCCCCTCCAAGAGAATCAGTGCTGGGTATCTCGGATTTAAAATCTGAGCACTAGCGCTGATTCTATTGGAGGGGCGCATTAGGCCACCCGCTTTCTATGCGGGGCCTGTCCAGGATCGTGTCTTTTGTGTCAGTCGACGTTGCAAGTAGGAAAGGGTTCGACAGCGGTTGTCGTTCCAACGCATCGTCGCATTGACAAGAAACGCAATTTTTGGGTCAGCCCCCGTCTAGCTCCCGGGTCGCTTGGCACAAGCGATTTGCTCTGTCGCATGCTGCATTAAGATTTGAATTTTTTGTTTGCTATTCTCATTTTTGTTTCATTGGAAGATTCGAATTTTTTGCGATCTCCTCTTTTGTTTCCTTTGATTTTTTTTTGGAAGATTTTAATTTTTTGTGAGCCTACTCTCTTCGATTCACTTGAGTTTTTGGAAGAAATGGATTTTTTTGGTGAGCTATGTTCTTTCTTTTACTTGAAGTTTTGGAAAATTTGAATGTTTTGCTAGTTGTTCTTTTCGTTTCCCTTCGATTTTTTCGGAAGACCTGAATTTTTTGTGAGCTATTCTGTTCGTTTCACTTGAATTTTTTGAAGATTTGATTTTTTTGTGAGCTTTTTCCTCATCGTTTCACTTGAATTTTTGGAAGATTTGAATTGTTTGGGAGCCATTCTCAACGTCTCAAATTTCTACGGAAGAGAAAGACCCGGACTAATAACTTATATAGGGGAGTAGTAGTTCGCGGAAGCTCCCCCATGCCCCTCTAATAGAATCAGAGCTTGTGCGCGGACGGATGAGTAAGTCGGATTTAAAATCGGATCACTAGCACTGATTCTATTAGAGGGGCATGAAGCCACCTGATTGCTATGCGGGGGCTGCCCAAAGTCCTGTCTTTCGGGTCACTCAACGGTGCAAGTCGGAAAGTGTTCGGCAGCGGTTGTCGTTCGAATGTGTCGTCGCAGTGACATGGAAGGCAATCTTCGGGTCAGCCCCCGTCTAGCTTTCGGTTCGCTTTGGTACAAGCGATTTGCTATGTACTTTCCGCGAATCCTATCCGGGTACTCGTTAGCTATGCGTTGGTTCTTGCATGCGTGGAACGGAGAGATGCGGCCTTCACAGGGAGTTGGCCGGAGATAGTTCCGTTCTTGTGAATGGACCGGCGTATAGCTTCTGAGTCGTTTGGGTAGGTGCGGCCCTCCAAGAGAATCAGTGCTGGTGCTTGGACGGATTGGTAGCTCAGATATAAAATTTGAGCACTAGCACTGATTCTATTGGAGGGGCGCATTAGGGCACCCGTTTGCTATGCGGGGGCTGCCCATGCCCATGGTAGTGTCTTTTGTGTCACTCGACGGTGCAAGTTGGAAAGGGTTCGACAGCGGTTGTCGTTCAAATGTTTCGTTGTAGTGACATGGAAGACAATTACTGGGTCAGCCCCCGTCTAGCTCTTGGGTCACTTTGCTGCAAGTGATTAATTCGGTTTTGGATGGATAAAATCCCTTTGTGAAAGGTGGCATGGCGTTTGTTGGAGAAAATTGATTAAGTCGGAGCATTGGCCTCGGGCCATTGTGAGGACTGTCGATTTCTTCAGGTACAACACTTGTTTGCCTAGTAACAGAGTTGACATGTAATTCGGCATTGCTCTCGATTGTTCTCGGAGTTGTACCTCCGGAACTTTTGGATCTTGCCCCTTCACTCCATTTCATCCTCTTTGCTTGGATGAACGTGTGCACTTGTACCCCTTTCCGAGATGGTAGGCGCGATAATAAATTGCGGAGTGAGCATTTCTTGTAGTTCTGCCCAGCCCTTGTGCAGTTGGAAGTTCTCATCTTCATATTTAGTTGAATTTTGCCACGCACGAGTGTCGTAGAGAATTGCGACAGTGTGTATGTCATTTGTTTGACTGAAAGATGCGCTTGTTCCGAAGTTTACGACAGTTGCATTTGCCATGGGCCTTGGCACTTGGCACGTTCCATCTTTGCGATACATGAGCTCCGACAGTAACAAGTGTTGGGAATCGTTGCACGTAAGGTGAGTGTCCTGCTTTCATATTTCATCGTTGTCCCACTCTCCACCCTTTAAGCCTTTCCTAGTGTTTTTAGCGTGGCCCGGAGTGCGATGAAAGGTTGGTTGCCTTGTACACAAGTGCGGTCTTGGCCATCTCGTCTTCATTTTCTACGAGGCACTATCGTCTTGCTCTGGTTTGCAGGGCAAAGTCCTCTCTGTCTGTGGAGTTAAACTTGCAGACGAGTATGGCCAAGGCTTTTGGTTGGATGCGGAAACCGTTAAGGCTGTCGAGACGGGAGTTGTCGTGCGGGGTGCACCAAAGAAGTGCGTAGGTGGCATATGCCTGGGAAATGGATGTCTCTGAGTGGCCTTACTCGGTCGCGTGCACGGTGCATACTCTCGGGGCAGTGACTGTTGCGAGCATGTGCGATTCGGGTGTCTTCGGGTAAAGGGTTCCGTACGGGATGTTCTTCCCAGGCTCCTCTGAACCGAGCATCCGTTTTGCAATGACCCGACATGCGTGGCCATTTCATGTCTTTCTGGATGCGGAAAGCGTTAATGTTTGTCGAGACGGAAGTTGTCGTGCGGGGTGCACCAAAAAAGCGCGTAGGTGGCATATGCCTG